>CAEMYA010000455.1:1247678-1378904 GCA_903131615.1 Diplodus sargus
AGAACGTCGTCAGTTCGATCCCTGATCGGAACATGTCTCAATTAACACAAACTCTTACAAAGTGCTATGAATCTATCAAATATCGCTTAAAAACAGAAACGAATGGGATTGGTAAGAATAAGAATGCTTTGTTGAGATAATTATAATAAGAGAAAAGAAGGAGAAAAATGCAGATTAAGTTATTTTTTGTGACAACCCCTCCCACTCGGCCTACCCGATTTTCTGGTGTCCGGTGAGCTTCTTTCCTAAAAAGTTCAGCTCATTGAAAAGGAAGCACTTGCGCTCATCTGGGCCCGTATTCACAAAGACTTGTATCTTTACGTTAGGAGTACTCCTAAATTGGACTAAAAGTTTTTATGTAGGAGTCGTTTCTTAAAAGTAATTCACAAAGCCACTGACACCTACTTTTAATTATGAAAACAGTGAACTTCTAAACTACAAGTAACTCTCTATTGCTATGGATGACATCAATTTATAAGGACGCACTTAGAAGCGGTGACAACAGTGATTGGTTGTTGAGTGACAGGGCATCCCATTGAAAAGTCATTTAGGCTACGCAATGCATGAAGTGAAAATAAGGAAGTTGCCTACAAGCCCATGACAAAGCCTATGAAAAGATATTGGATAAAGAAATGTAATCATGAAGTGTACCNAAAAAAAAAAAAAATTGAAGATTGTGATGAAAAACGTGAATTGTCAATAGAAGCGGCATTTGCTCGAAAAGCTGTGTCAAACCACTCTCTATTTAAATTTGTGAATCGTGTGTTGATCCAGGCCATTTCGCAACAATGTCTAGTATATTGTAACATGCGTCAAAGATAATTTGTCAATTGGAAAAAGTTGCTTTCCATCAATACACAAAGACGTCTTCATCCTGAGAAGGTGCAATTATTTTAATATGCGTCCCATCAATGGCACCGATCACACCGGGTATACCTGCAATTTCCATGAATTTGGCTTTGATTCTTTGTTGTTGCCAATTGTCTAAAGGAAACCGGATAAACTGACGGATTATATGGGGTCTACAGAGCGCGTTGATGGTTTGGTAGATAGAGCAGCTTACTGATGGATCCCTTAATTATCCGCGTTGCAAACTGCATTTTCCCTGTAGCCAAATATGTTGCCAAAAATTTTAACTCTGCCGTTATTGGATTGTTTTGGTTGGTTGGGGGTGTTATTGTGTCCCTCACCAACTCAACCACAACTTCAAACCCTTCGCGGTCCATCCAATATCATTTTAATAATTCCCTGTCATTTAGCATCTCCAAAACATTCAGCTGTGACTAGGGCTTTGTGAGTTAGGAGTCCTCTGGACTACTTCTAAGGTCTCCCTGACTTAGGTGCTACTTTTAGGCCTAAAATATTTTGTGAATAACTTATTTTTTCAAAAATTAGGAGGCTTAAAGTTACGACTGACACGCCCATTCTTTTTAGGAGTTAAGCCTGGTTTATGCTTCTGCGTCGCGGCGACGGCGTAGCTACGTCGTCGACCCTACGCCGTCATTGAGCATTCGAAGTTCTGCGTCGAGGGAACACGTTGGTGTCGGGGGACGTCATCAACGTCAGTGATTCAGGTTTGTTATGCTAACAGGCTAATAACAACTCGTAGTCAGACAGGCGGCGGTGCTAACAGAGCTAACAGCTGTCTGTCAGTCTGACCGAGAAGTTTCTCACTTTACTTCGCTGTTCGTTGAATTAAATGGCATTCACGCTGTCTTTAACTGGCCGTGCAAACCAGTCCGCAGCTTTGTGTGTCTGTTTGTGTGTTTCTGATTGTTGCGTGTTGACGTTTGCGTGTCGCTAATCCAAGCTGCTGTTTGACAGATTAAGTTTGAATGGACAGAACTTGAGCACACTACAGGTTTTCAAGTGGTTGCCGCTCGTACCACAAAAACTTTAAAATTGGCGGTGTTGTTATACTGTTGACCGGAAAAACTGCTGAGCGGACCAATCACAGTCCTTGCCGTTCGCGTCTCGACGCGTAGTCAGGATTTTTTTGGAGGCGCGCGCCAGGCTACGGCGTAGGGCCCACGTAGGGGTCTGCGTCGACGGCGTAGCTACGCCGTCGCAGCGACGCAGAAGCATAAATCAGGCTTAACTCCTAAATTTGCCTGTTAGGAGCTACTTTCCGCCTTAAGATTTTGTGAATACGGGCCCCGGGCTTTAAGACACTTTGAAGTTTGTATGGGGGGTGGAGTAAGTCCTTTAGTGGTGTACACTGACCATAATCCTTTTCTCCACTCACTCCAAAACTCAAACCAGCGGCTCATGCGTTGGTGTCTTTTCCTCCAGCCTTTTCATTTGGACATACGGCACGTAAAGGAAGTTGAAAATACCATTGCTCATGCCATGTCCAGAGCAAATACTTAAAGTTAACCTATGTTGTCTTTCCCCCAGCAGTGTCTCTGTCCACTCTAGCTTTCTTCTCTTAAATTGTGCTTCCTACGTAACCAAGGTTGCTGAGAGGGTGGTTTTGATGGTCCAGATTTGTGACTCCCTGCAGGTTTCATGGACATTTCACATGTTGACATTGGAGAACTAGAGTGTATTGGATTAAAATTGTATTTGTTAGCAGTTGTTTTCTTGTTGTACCTTAGGTTGGGTATCTTAGCTCTCTCTGCAGGCTCCAGACCTACTATTGCTGCTCCTTTAGTTTGCTTTGTCACATCATACAACACCAACCTCACCATATGTTCAACACACTGCTGTCATGACTGACTCCTTTCTTACCTACACAACCCATTCATTTGTAAATACGTTAATTCAGTTATGCTAAATAAAACTTTTCATGCTCTGTGTGTGGCCTCCACCCTTGTTGCCACCTTAGAACCAGCTGGTAACATTATTAATTCATTTTTAATTAAATACTGATTGGGCCAACAAGGTGCACACTCTTGCCAGTTGCCACTTTTTAACAAACAAATTTTTTTCAGTCATTATCTGTGTGGAATTTATCTTGCATGAATGTATGAAGCTGTAAATATGAACTCACCAGGAGGACACTGTGGTGTTGTTGTCCAATAGGTCTTAACTGTTTGATATGACCGTAAGTCATGACAATTGACTGCTATTGGAAATGTTTTCCCTTTGTTGTCCTTTGGCCTATTTCTGGCTTCGCAAAACTCTTGGTAGAGTTTAAGTGCAACACACTCAGAAATCCTGTTAATATCAGGTCTGTGGGCAGCCTGGCCATGAACCATGAACAATCTGCAAAAAGATGACACGATGACATGGGTTGTGGGGGTTCGGGGCTGCATGTGATGTACATAAATAAATGTTAATAAATAATTTGTATCACGAAATGTAACATGCCGTGTCACTCTTTGTTTGTGGCATCCTGTGATGAAGCAATGATGTCGTCACATAACATACAGAGAATCGCTGCACCTTTTCTCAGTGACTTTAGAAAAATCAGTCCTTTGAGGACAACACCTTGGCCAGAGTGGACAGATGGTCTGAAAGAGGAGGAAGGGAATCCATCTATGTTAAACTGGAACAGAGGAGGGTGCCGACGACATCACTTATCACCCACCTACAATGCTGTCCTGAGAGCTTAACAACCATCCACACCTGGGCTCATCTAGCTAGAGCAACCCACATGGAGCCAGGTTGAGTCAACGACCCACAGGTGGCGCTGATGACTCTGAAACTCCGAGCTCACACGTGTCCTTAACGAGTCTGTAAGGACACTCCCACACAGAGTGTAAAAGCCTGAGACTCCCCTCCAGTTAGTCAGAACTGAAGAAGCCTTTTGGATGGGAGGTGAAACGTCTTCAAGACACTGAAACAAGTCCAGTTGGCTACAATGCAGCACCGACATTTACTGTGACCATTATCAACAATTAGGTCTGCAGGATTGGGATATGGGCATTTTTCCACTGATCAGGGATTAGCAATTTTGAAAGTGGACCCAAGTCCGATTTTTTTTTTATGTCAGCACAATTTGTGGCAGAACTCAGGTGATGCTGAACGCGTCCACGTCATTTTACGTGACAACGTAAGAAATATGAAAAAAGCAGTGGATGATACGGAGGTAACAAGCGCGGGCTGCGTCTCACTCACACTTCAGGTGGCTGTACACGAGAGTCTGCTGTCACAGTGCAGCGTCACAGACTCACCTGCTAACACAAGGAAGACGGTCGGCCAATGTTATGAAACACAAAAGCAACATCACGGCTGCTTTTTCTTCAAGATTAATAGACGTAGGAGGCATCCAGTTTCTGAATTTGAGAACTACATCAAAGTAAATTATGTGAAACTTAAGTTTTTATTTTTCATTTCATGCCATGTTGTCCTTTTACTCCATTGTATGATGTGTTTATTGATTAAACCGTATGTAGTCAGAGGAGGTGTAGGTCTGGCCTGACAGATTGGTTTGCTACGGGCTCTGCGTTGTGTTTGTGGATGGTGGAGAATGAGACGAGGACAACTTCTGTCTTGCTGACCGGGGAATTTATTCTGCATAAAACACATCAAAATGAGTACAGGAACTTCTCTTGCAGGTTTCCTTTGTTACACCTCTCCTCACGGGGTCCGGAAACCAAGTGAGTGACTACATTTACCGCCACTGCTTTATATCAACTAAGTGAAACAATTACATCAGTAAAAGGATAATAAAACAAAATACCTCTTTCAAATGTTCTCCACCCCATCAGCACCATTTTTTTAAGTATCATTTTATTAAGTATCATTTTATTGAACAAATTGGCATTAAAAAAGATAACATAAAAAAAAAAAAACGAGATCACATCGACTTGCATGAGAAGCTGCCATGAGGCTAGTCTAGCTTAATTTAGCATGCTACAGAAAGGTGCTGCACACTCCGAAATAATAATAATAATAAGTGTGTGACATTTACCAAGTAACATATGCACTTCTATTAAGTGTTTTTCACAACATTTTAACACGCTACAGATGAGAACACTCCAGCCTCTCCTCACGGGTCGGAAACGAGTGAGGAGAACTGGCAAATCCACAGGAAGTGACGTCACAGTAATGTCAAAGGTCACACAGCAAGATAAAACCTACCAAAATAAATTAAATGATATTGATTTACCAAAATAAAAGCTCCCCAAAACAAAGATTGAATAAGATGTGAACCCATTAAAGGAACAAACATGAAAAAGGACTTTTGTGAAATATAAACGTATTACAATTATACATTTGTTACAGCGGCTCCACCTTGACCAACCGCAACACAAAAATTTACCTCACATACTTTTACATCAACAAAACATTAGTGATGTATAAACTACTTTTACTACATTTACTAGAATGACATTATGAAATGCAGGCATCTACTGTGAATGGAGTGTTTTTTTATGGCATCGCTAAGCATCTGAATTCTTCCTCCACCTGTGGCCTTTGTATTTTTTATTTACAGTATATTGATGACTGAATGGAAACATTTAGCCATTTAATTTCTCACAGTCTTCAGCACATCCAAACATACAGGCGTGTCGTTGTGTTTACTGCTGAACTGGTGACTGAGATACTCTGAAGTTGATGTGTAGCATCTGATTTTATTCCATTTCTGTTCAACTGTTCTTTTACTTCCTGAAGAGTTTGAAGTGCAATGATCAGTGACGCAATTTAACGAAGTACATTTACTCAAGGGGGTGAAACCCAGCAAAGGGCCACAGGTGGGACTCAAACCCAGTGTGGACCAAACCTCTGTACATGGGATGTGCACTCGACCAACCAAGTGACCAGAGCGCACACTCTATACATTTCTGTATTATTTCCCCCTTTGCACGATACATAAATAAATCATTAATACATGTCTACTATGTATTTTTAGTAAATCATTTTTAAAAAATCATTATTTATTATGTTGGATTTTGGCAGTTTCAGTCCTCCATACCAGCCATCTTTGGTAAAAAGTCTGAAGACTCGTTCTACCACCGCCACTAGATGGTGCTGTGTTCATAACAGCCCCGATAGAAGCAGAACAGCACCACCTGTACCTCCGGAGGCGCAGTGAAATTATCACTCATCTGAGACTTTCACACAGAGGAGGATGCGGAGGATTGACGCAGGATAGCCGCACTGAAATAACTCCTTTTCAGATGAACTCCCAAATATCAAACACTATACATCATCAGTTGTCGTGGCCGAGTGGTTAAGGCGATGGACTAGAAATCCATTGGGGTCTCCCCGCGCAGGTTCGAATCCTGCCGACAACGACCTACTTTTTCTCTGCAGCTCACTGACCAATCACAGGGAGGCAAGAGAGTGAAGAATAAAGCATATGATTTCAGGTAGGAAGTGAACAACAGGTCAAATCAGCTGTCATGAAGTAAGTCATAATACAAGAAACCTAAAAAAATTACCATGTTGAAATCAAATAAATGAGTTCAACAAAGGATTTAATTTAATCAGAAAAAATATATAAAATGCTAAAACAAATAGGAAAGTTTCACAAACATACAGCGGGATGTTGGGTTAGAGCCCTTTGCTGCATGTCACCCTTCCTCTCTCATCCCGTTTCCTGTCATATTTGAGCTGTTTGATCAACAAAGTCATAAACGGCAGAAAAAAAATACAAAAATGCAATTTGATACAGAATTATCAGTTTGCAGTGCATTCACATTTTGTCATGTTGCAGCCTTGTGCTTAAATTGTTTGCAGTTTTTTCCCCACTTCAATCTACATTCAGTACACATTAAAGACAAAGCGAGAAAGAATTTGTGTGAAATGTGCAAATGTATTTAAAAAGAAAAAGTTAGATCTCGTCAGTATCAGTATTTAAAGGGTCTCAGCTGACGGAGCCGGCAGAGCTCAGAGACAGGACTGTGTCGAGGCACAGATGTGGGGAAGGGTACTTAAAATGATGGTCACAGTGTGGAGGTGGGATGAAGACAACCTTCACTGTAACACTCCACCGATCTGGGCTTTAGGCAGAGCGGCCAGATGGACACCTCTCCTCAGTGACAGTTTGCACAAAAAGCCTCTAAAGGACTCTAAAGGAGACCAAGACTGAACCGTTTGGTCTCAAGTTTAAGCATCGTGTCTATAGAAACCAGGCACCGCTCATCGCCTGCCCAGTACCATCCCGACCGTGAAATGTCCAGCCAGATCCCTGACATGAACCCAATCCAACATCTCTGGAGAGACCTGAAAAATGTCTGTCCCCCGTCCAACCTGACAAGAGTTTGAGAGGATCTGCAGAGAAGAATGGCAGAAAATCCCCAAATCCAGGTTCCCTGGTAGCTCCGTTGGTAGAGAGCACGATCAATGTGCAGAAGCTTTGTCCTCGCTGCACCTCCCGGAGTTCAAGTCTGACCCGAGGCCCTTTGCTGCATGCGTAATAAAAAGCCTTCTTATTGAAATAAAGCCTTAAAACAGCCAAAAAAGTAGTTTAGAAAAAATCAAGGTGTGCAAAGCTGTGCTGTGATTACTGCCAAAGATGTTTACCTAAATACTGAGTAAAAGGTCATTTTTTTCCCTTTTTAACACATTTGCAAAGCTTTCTAAAATTCTGTTTCCACTTTGTCATTCCGCTGTATATATGTTGAGAGTAGATTGATGAGGGGGGAAAAAATATATAAAAGCTTTTGGCATAAGGCTGCAGCACTAAATACTTTCTGAATTCACTGTATATCACATTCTAAATGAAAGAGGGAAGTGTCGATCAGATTAGTACCTCCACCGCCACCAGGTGGTGCTGTGTTCATAACAACCCGGTGAAACTCCAACAGCACCACAGAACCACCGGACCCAGAGATCAGAGTGGAGGACAGCGAGGAGACAAGATCGTCTTCTGTCCAGAACCTTTCATTCAGCGATACTGTCTGCGGTAATAATGTATACCTTTCCAACACCTTCATCATCGTCAGTTGTCGTGGCCGAGTGGTTAAGGCGATGGACTAGAAATCCATTGGGGTCTCCCCGCGCAGGTTCGAATCCTGCCGACAACGATTCACTTTTCCCTTTTTCGAGAGGAGACCAGAGTCAAACTGCAGCTCACTGACCAATCACAGGCAGACAGTGACGTAATCAATGTTCGCATACTTTCCCTAAATTCATAACACAGCTAAACCAATCATGGTGTGAAAATCCTTGTCCAAAATGATCCATGAGAACATTTCTTTCATGAAACTCTTACGTATGAAATACTTTTAAGCATTGTGAGTAATTATAAGCATCCATTATCTGTAATAACACATTTAAAGATAGGCTTTGGGTCTGATGCTGCATGCAATCTGCAAAGAAACTGGAAACTAAAGTAATCAAAAACATTCAGCGAGTATATAGTCAAATATCGGCCTCCTAAATGCAGTGTGGTGTACAGAAGATGGAGCCTCTCATATATGGAGTACCAAAACTGCCAAAATCAAAAGTCAATCAATCGATACATATGCTATTATTATGCCATTAATGCACCATAATAATACAAAACAATAATGTACTTCTGTATTTACCTTTGTATACCCGTCTTTATTTACATTCCCATTTGTTTTAGCAACATATTTATAAAATTCATTATTTTATTTATAGTTTGTTTATTATCATGAAAAATGCAGGCAGTAACCACAAATAAATATTGTACTAAGTGCTAAATCAAATAGATAAAAATGAATAAATGACAAGTTGGTAAAGTAAACAAATATGGAAAATAATGTAAATGTAAAAATAAACACAGAAGAAAATGCAAACAGAAATATGAATTAATTAATTTGTTAATGTCACATTTATTTCTAATACTTTTTTTTACTAATGGGCTATAATTTAATTACTGAGCCATTAATTCATTAATTTAATTATTTATTTATGTTTGATTGCAGCAGTCTCAACTGGAATATGACATCACTAAAAACATAATAATTTAGTTTATTTTTGTTCAGCCAGGTTCACAAACATCACCTACGAGCCACATAATAAGTTAATCCGTGTATTTATGTTTTGCCTTGAGCGAGGACAACGTGCACATTCCACCCGTGTTCCACATGATTTAATGTTTCTCAAAACATGAAAGTCACATTGCTGTTAGAAGCACCACAAGACTTTTTCTAATAAGGGAAAAGATCACAGTTCATATATGAGGTTCTCATGTGGAACTGGGGTCACTCGCGGGTCATTCTGGCAGACTTGAAATATGTTCCCAGCCTGATTTTAATGGACCTGTAGGCCTACACAGCACCGGAGTGTGTTTGTTTGTCTGAAGGGCAGATCCTCCGTCTTTTATTAACTTCAGACACGTATAAATGTCAGCCCGACTTTGCCAAGTTTAACGCAGTATCTTCAGGCAATGATGCACCGATGATTGAGTGATTATGCAGACATACACACAAAAGCCTGAGTGCGGTGAATCTCATTAAAACATTTTTAAAAAACAGCACCAAGAGCTCGTCTTTTCTCCTTCGCCTGCAGCAACAGTCTTGTACTGGACCTCCTCAAACCTATAAGGAGTCTGTGAAATCCCAAATGAAGAGGATGCTGCAGAGGATGACAGGTCCACTACCCTCCGCTCAGTCCTCACACTCCTTGAAAATAAAAACACCTACAACAGAACACTGTTTGTTGTTTTCAGCTCAGCATTCAACACAATCTTCACCAACACAAAAACTGCTCTCTGGGTTCGAGTACAACACTCTGCAACTGGATATTGGACTTCCTCACAAACAGACTCCAGACAGCTCGGATTGGCCGTCAGACCTCTTCCACTGTGGCTCTAAACACCAGAGCCCCCACCCTCACACCCACCCTCGGCCTGGGTGCTCACCCTCATGTTTACGTTGTACACCCATGACTGCACTCCCAGACATCACGGGGGGAGGTACACACTCTACTGTGTGCCGTTCTAGTTATTCATTAATCCATATCATTTGTCCTACCTTGTCATAAAATTATTAAATTGTGAATCTGGCATGTCGAGCCCCACAGTCCATGTTTTCAACATCGAAGTTCGCATTAGAGAAATTTGATCTCAGTTTAATCGTTCATTTTCTTGAACTACTTATCCCTGAGCAAACGCTGATCCTGGGCCTCCATGTGGGAAATCTCCACCTGTCGTTCAAACTGACAGGCAAAGTTCCCCTCGCTGCTCAGAGAGGACGCAGAGTTGAAGATTTGCTATTAAAAGATATGTCATTTTACAAAGTTCACTGTGCTGCTGGACAGAAAAAGACACTGTGCATTAGGACAAACGCATGAATGTTATTTAATATACAATCAATAACTGAGCGCTACTTGTCTGGCTTTGTTATTCAGACATCACGTTACTCGTTCATGACCTGACCTGACATTCAGATATCTCATGTCACACTGTGTCAGGCTACAATACGACCTGATATAATTCCAATTCATGTTTTTCGGGAGTGATGCAGCAGAATGCGTTCAGCGTCTGCACCTATAAAACTCATCCGGTTACATGTCTCTTCATGTCTGTGTGTAAAACAACACACTTTCCTTTTTCTTCTGCATGTTGTCGAGCGCTGAACTTCAATTCTCAGACGGCATTAACACGTTTTTGAATGTTCAACCGCACGCTGCCTTGGCTGTCGTGATTGAATGTCTCCAACGGGACCGGACACGCAACTCCCCATCGCGTGATTGGTTTTCATTTATGACTGTCAGATATCTGATGTCATGCACGTCAGGCTTCAAAATCAATGGATCTAACATCCTGTACAGTTATCTTAAGTTTCATTGAGGTTTTATTTGGCAGTCGATGAAACATTGTAGTGATTTCTAAGACAAGGTGCTGTTTCAAAACGATATGTCATCTACGTCAGGTTCATCGATGATGATAAATAATCTGAAGTGAACGTTTGTTCAGCAGTGTTTTATTCGACTCGATAAAAGTCACATTTCTTCTACGATTGCTCTGAAATTTGCAGTTTCTCTGATTAATCTCTCAATATTTCTGAAGTCAATCTTTTTGCTGTTCTTTGTGTGTGTTTTCAGCCATTTCAGACAGTTACAGCTCAGTTAAAAAGTGGCTGGATATTCACCATTTTCTTACTTTTGCATGCTGTGAATATAATTCTGATGAACTCAAATATAAGATTCAACCTCCCTACATAATTGCACGACTTCCCTTATAAATTATAAATAGCAATCAAGTCCCTGCTGCTGTGCCACATGCATCAACATGCCCATTCTTAATTTCATGTATTGTTCCTGCTGCGGTGCGACGCCTCCAGGTTTTTAATAATTAATAATAGAGACATTGTTCAGTGACATGTGAACGTAGAGGTGTGTGTTTGTTTGCACGCCTACACTGACTTGTTTATAGAGTTAGAGATGGAACGTGGAGATTAAAAAAAGGGAAAATCCTACGTTTAGATGTTGTTTAGTGTGTGGAGGCAGCAGTTAACCTTTACAGCTACTGTATAGTTTACTTTAAGGAGTGGCTCTGGGTGGTGAGAGCAGCCTGATAGCAGCTGTCTCATGCCAAAAACAATACTCGGCACAAATAAGTAATTCAAGAGCATTAATTATTAACCCATGAGCATGATTTAGTCATTTGAGAGGCACGGATACGGTGTTAATTTCTCAACGACACCCCCGTGCTTCGTACCCTGCAGTTCATCCCCTCGGCACACACCGTTTTGTGTATACTCATCTGCGTGTCTGCTCAGTGCCCAGCAGACCCAGTCAGTGTAATCCTGCGAGTTTCCTGTCTTCTCCGGCTTGTTTTCGGCTCAAATCCAGCGGGCCCGAGGCCAGGGAGGAGTAGGGAGGACATTTCTGTGAATGTCTGAGTATCTGCTCTCATCTAAGGTGGAAGAATGTGGTGAATGCTATCATTAATGGAGAGAAAGTTCATCCCACAGTGGACTTATGCTGTGCATACTTCAGAAGAGAGTTTGAACAACACGTGCCACATGGAGGGAGGTGACTTAAAGAAAAAAGTTAAGCATTGCTGGCCGCCAAAAGCTAAGAAATCCCACTCTGCTTCCAGAAATAAAGGAAGGCTTCTGCCATCTGTGGTTGTACCATTTGCTGCTACTACTTGGGATTTGCATGATCAAGTTCAAACAGAGTTTGTACAAGTAACAGCTTGCGAGGGGTGTCTGGTAGAGGAACATACTGTACCAGTGTTAAAGCTTAGATCCAACTTCAAATTGAATGTTAGTCTTTTAAGAAATTCAATGTTGACACGAAACTGCTGCCAACAGCTCAGTGTGATCATTTAACAGCATCCCTGCTGCCTCAAGTTCAAGGGTCCTCCTGCAGACCTCATCTGGGGACTCAACAGTACTGCCACACAAGTCTAAAGGCAAAAGGTTTATAATCCAACTTCTGTAACTCCTGTGTAAAATATATGTTATAAGATGGACAGAAAGTTTGATGTTAGTCAGCTAATGTGCTGTTTAAGATTAGCCTGTTGTATCCTCTGAAATAGTATTTGTTCCCACAGTTTGGTACTGTTACCTTCTACAAACATGTCCACTGTGCCTTGCCCAGTGACACTCGGGCAGTGAAGAGTAGCTTCAGAAGATGTGTCACCTCGAGCAGCCTCGAAGTGGTCGGTGTGACATAATCAGAAATAACCAGAGCAGCCCGGTCACCAGGATATAATGTTAGAAGTTAACGTGTCTGCAAACTATGTGTGTTGAAGTTAGTACGTGTCACGTGTACGTGTAGAAGAAGTGAAAATTAGCTTACCTAACATCTATACTGGTGATTGGGATGTTACCATAGCTACACATCGCTACAAGTTGACAGTTTGAGTCAAACGTAGATAATAACAGAGGGATCCAGTATAACGTGTGAATGCTGTTTTTCCTCTCTGTTAAAAAGACGGGCAGTGCGTCCGTCCATTCAGTAACGATCCTTGTCAATAGAACATACAATACGTTTTCTGGAAGCCGTTAATGTTGTTGTGATTTCTGATTCGTTGTTGTGTTTTCTCTTTTGTTCATTTAATTTCCAATTTGGCTTTGTGTTGCCGTTCTGATTGCACTTCAGGACCACCTTGGAACTGTATGTGTTCATAATTTCTTCCCCCTTGATTTATTGTACAATTTAAAGTGTGGCCCATACAAAGATGATCCCTGTGATCAATCTCAGATGGGCTGGGTTTATACAAACACAATTTAACTAATCTGTTTTCATCACGACAACCAGTTCACACAGAAGTAACTCCCTGCACACATTCCCAACCCAACATTGAGCAGATAAGCACTTAGCTTTGGAATCTGACACTTATCTTTGAAATGCATAGCTCCTCGTGTTTCTCCTTACCATTTAGGAAAGCATGTTTGAACATGCCGTCTTATTTTCCAGGGCATTGGTAAATGGAAAATGTTGAAAATGTACATTCCACTGAATAATCATTTTTCTCTCTATCGGTGGTGTGGAGGGAAACACCTGTGATGAATGAAATAACAGCGAAGTCAAGCCATTTTTGCTTGGAGGCACGCGGCTGCCTTTCAGGAATCCACACTTCGAGAACCTTCAGGCTGAATGAACAACCCTCGAGAGCCCACGCATCGATTTAACAATCAACAAACTGCACCTCAACTCCTTCGCCAGGGAAGGCTTGGCAAATTGGTCTGAAAATTGATGGTGTTGGACACATTAGAACATACACACTCCTATGAACAAACAAACACACACGGGCACATACACATCCCTCACATTCTGAGGGTGTGTAGAGCTCAACACCTTGAAAATTGGTCCATTAGCCTCACAATTGATAGCATCAAAGAAATGACATAACACAGAAAACACATACGCACTCCTGTGGTAACGTACAAGGCCACCTTTAAGTGAGCGTGTGTTAGACACACGCTGGGCTGTGAAAAAGGGTCATTTAAAGATCCATCGCCATCTGTTTTGGTCCCAGCACGCCATTTTCCCCTCTGTGGGGGCCTTTGATTTAGCGACAAAAGGGTACCATTGCTTCCTTCTTTCCCACTGCGCGACCAGACATCCAGTCTGAGCCGGTTATACAAATCAAACACTGCCGGGCATCCATCATATCATCACAGGTATGACCACCTGTGTGAGACTGTTGATGGTAATCACAATCATTAGGGGTCCCATTTAAACACTGATCAGTGAGCCTGTTTGTTGTCCCTTTGCAGATATCACATAACCAGGAGTGAACAAAACTGACTGTGAAATATGAGGAAGCAGGTGGATGAATAGTTCTGAGGTCTGACCATTGTTTAAAGGAAAAGTTTATACAAAAAAATTAAATCTCAGGCATTATCTACTCACTCCCATGCTGATGGAGAGTCGGGTGAATTTCCGTAGCCCACAACATATTTCTGGAGCGTCACAGCAAAACAGTGTTGTAGCAGGAAAAAACTACTGCAAATCAAAAGTTGGCAATCTCTTAAGCTTGTGTTAATAACAGACTTTATGTTATGCATTCAGCCACAAACCCATTCAAAAAACTCCCTGTCTTCCGCTCTTCTGAATTGTGACCCGAAGGTAATAACTAAAGTCCTGGCCACAAAATTGGTTAAAGCGAAACTCTCTCCAAAAAGCAACCGAGGCGTTACTTGTGATTGAATATGAGTCAAACCTTCGTGTAAATGCATAATTTCGACGAAAGAGGCACTTTCAAGATTTACCATAAATTTGTTTTCGGCAAGCTAATTTTCACTGGAGTGCAGGGGCACTCTTATGCTAGCATCAAAATTGCTATTTTTTAAACACTAAGAAGGCTCGACACAACATGAAACTTTGCTCGTCGTATCACCAGGGTGTCTACACATGAACACGAGCATTGAAAACATTGTTTGTGCACACAGAGTTTACTAAAAAGAAGGTTTTTGAGCTAATCACCATAGGAGCTGGATCTCCGGCATGGCAGACAAAAAGTGTCGATCCCCGAGTGCGACCTAACAGGCAGGTTTGATGAGTGGTCCACCATTACCCTCCTGCCTGTTAGGTCGCACTCGGGGTGATTTTGATGCTAGCGTGCCAGTGCCCCATGCACTCCATTGAAAATTAGCTTGCCCAAAAACGAAACTACGGTAAATCTTAAAAGTGCCTCTTTCGTTGTAATTATAAGATTATTAATTATAAGACTATATAACTTGCGCTTATATTGAGGAGAATAATGATTAGAAAGTGGAGAAAGCCAAGATATATATATAAAAGCCAAATTAGCCTGACCCAAATATTTTCAAGAGTATCTTAATATTACTTTAATTCAAGTAATTCAGTAATATTTTATCAGGGCTTGAAATTACAACCATTTTAGTCACATATGTGCCCAAAATGTAATCTGTGTGACTTAAAAATATTTGGGAGCAAACAGCTGTTGTGTTGTGAGGCTCACAACACAGAAGACAGATGTGGTACAGCAGAAGGATCACTATCACATACATTCTGGCACTGTCCAGTATTAAGTAATTACTGGAGTAACATATTCAACTGTCTTTCCAAGCTATGTCAAACAAATATTCAGTCAGACTGTACTCTGACTATATTCGGTTGCTCTGATAATACAAGCGCCTTCCCATCAGAAGCAGATTCTTAGAGCAGGCATGGTTGTAGCTAAAAAACTAATATTGTTGTGTTTAAAGTCTCCACTGCCCCCGTGTTTCAGGAGGTGGCTTATGAGATGCTCTCTTTTGTTGTATGTTGTGTCTAAGTTGTTGTTTGCCTACTTTTTTGGTTTTGAAAAAATTGTAGATAAAATATATATATAGAAAAAAAAACTGGCTGTCTACGAGATGAGTCAACTGCAACTGCATAAATGCAAGACAGCAAAATACATTCACATTGTAAACATTGTGTAAAAAAGCTACTTAGAACTTTCTGCATAATTTGCTAAGTAGGGCTTCATTTTTCATCATACATCTATGTTCTTAGAGGCAGGGAATGTAAAAAAGAAATGGATCCCATAATGACCTTATGCCTGAGATCTTCTAGCACGGCAGCCCAGTTGCCAGACATAAATGTCGGCAGTTAACACTTGTAAACATTTGTAAGTGAAATTTGAGCAACTCAGTTCATCTCATGTTCACTGCACATGTTAATAACCTGACTGTTATGGAATGGGATGATGGTGGCGTTACAGGCAAGAAGGCTGCAGAGCCAGTGACCGTAGTTTAGGAGTGCTTTTTTTAACATGTTAACGTACCTCCATTGGATATTTTTAAGTTGACCTTAGGGTATAATTTCCAGCCACGTTAGTGGTGACAAAAAATTTATATTTTTAACAAGAGGTCAGGACATCTCCAGCAGTAACAAAAGCAGGCATTTAAAGCCAATACATAATCTTTTCCTAACCCTGACCAAGCAGCTTTTGTGTCTAAACCCAACCAGAGTATGAGCACAGTGCTGTCGCAACATAAAGTCAAAAGTTGAACCTAAAAAAGTAAAGTTGCAACAAAGAAATGTAAAGTTTCAACATCAGTTTGCAGAAATGTAAACTGCTAACATTTGTTCTTGTGATTGGGTTGAGCGCTCCTTTACACATCCAGGCTTGCAACAAGAGGTGACGAGGGCTTCTGTTATATATAACTTTATTTAACCAGGAAAAAAACAAATTGAGAATAAAAATTCTCCAAAATTGTTGACATCCTCCAGCCTTGTATGCCGCCTTTTGCAACGTTACGTAAAAGACAACGGAGAGCAATACAAAAATAGTTCAAACATTGTGCATGCTAGGCTAGAAGCCAAAAAAGGCTTATGAAGATGCATGTCCTGTAAAAATAACAATAGTCATACTTCGGAGTATCAAGACAAAGCAGTTACACAAAACAGATTTAAAAAATGTGCATCACGCTGTATGTTGTGAGTCATGATGCTTTACAATGAGATCCAATAAGTTACAAATCTTTGATAACGAGAGACTTGTTTGTTCAGAAGAGTATGTATATGTATGTATATATGAATGTCTGAAGAAGGGTTAAATATTGTTTATTGTACCTTTCATCTGCATATAATTGTATCTTGTTTTATTTGGGTTAGGGTTAGGGTCTTCTTTTTTGTTATGTCAAGCATTTTACAGTTGAGTTTAAGTTGTACACATGGTAAGTTCCTTATTAGTACCGTAAGTATTGTTCTTTAGGTTTGCACTTTGCCCCAGGATCTATGTGCCAACATAGCGTAAACTACTGTAAACTCAGCATTAAACAACTTGTAAACAGACATATGGTATCAAAGCAACTGCAAGGCAAAAAATGCAGATGGTACACTTCCACTGAGAGCATTTCCTCCGCAAGGTTATTGCATAATGTCTGTTCGGTGAGAGAAACTGTCATCACAGTCCCCTTGAAGTCTGCCTCCAGGTGTTTCAGTTACATTCTTGTGTCCTCAACAAGCGGGGCACTCAGACAATCATGTGGCCTCGATTCACACAGAGGAGGATCCGGATCGTGTCACCACGGCAGTGACAAGGACTGTAGATTATGCAAAGGTGAATGACGATAGAAATTAAGAATGAGGAAACTTTTCTCTGAAGGTGATTTAGCGTGCAAAACTGTCCCGCCTGAAGTTATGTGTTAACCTAATCTTTCTCTGCCTTTTTGTATGTGAAAAAGCATTGTCTGTGGTGGAGCTTAAGCAAGAACTCGTTCATCAACCATTTGTGGAAAATCCACCCAGGTAATTTGCCAACAGCCAACGGTCACAGCGTCACCACACCCCCCGCTGAAGGTTTTCCAAGCAATCACGGTTTCCCAGGATACAAAGCTCATTCACTCAAGGATGCGACGTGCAGCGGCATGTTTGTCGAAATGATGGAATATGATGATTGCCGGTTCTGCTCCAGCAAATTCACTCATAGCTTCTTTCTAGAGAATTCCCACAGTAGAATATTTGATTGTGTGCATTTTCTAAATAAAAATAGGAACATTTCAAACTCGATCTGAGTGCAAGAGTCTAAAATAAGAGGAAAGAATATAACTGAAGGAGGTGAGACTTAATGTGTAGGCGTGAATTATGTTTGGAAATGTACACGCACAAAACTGTCAGCGTTAAGCCATGCACTTGCATTTCTTGGCCTCCAGACGGCAATTTCTTACAGCTGACATGTAAAGATGTCCATCCACCAGCTGATCGTCTATCAGCTAGAGAGCATGACATAATTGTTTTTGTAGTATATTCCATGATACGTGACCAAAGGAGGGTTAACAGCAAAAAGAGATCCCTTAAATAAATAGAAAGTGTCGTCAGAGAATCAGCTGGTGAAAGACCTTCCTTTACACAACACGGGGAATGTGTGAAACATGCACCAGAACACTGGGAAAAAGTGGAGGGAGTCAGGAAAGCAGATGATATGTTACAGAGAGAGGAAGAAATAGGGGAAAGGGAGGGATGGAGAAAAGGGGGGAGCTGATGAGGAAAGGAAAGTTAAGGAGAGGGACAATCGGAATAATGACAGGATGGGAGCGCCATTCCCCACCGCTCCATCTCGGGGGCGAAAGTGGGAAAAGTCAGAGTTCGAGAGGTAGGAACGGGAGGTCACACTTTCATGTTGACAAAAGTGGTGTGTCTCCACGGAGAGAGGCAGTGACAGACAGAGACGGGTCAGAAACACTGGAGGTTTTGTATCAGAGAGAGGAAGGAAATTTGTTGCGTCTAGCACTTCCACTCTACTCTGACAGCTTTGAAGCTTGTCGAGCGAGTAACCTCTAGGAGAGGTGTTAGTCTTCGATGTTGACATGGGAGAATCTGTCAAGAGCTCTTCTGACTACATGTACTGCTGATGGAAAAGGTTGAGCTGTAACAGAAAAATGGCAAACTACGACTATCAAGGCAGTACAGGTTAAGATCTCTTTTTAAAGGAATAGTTTGACACAACGACTTTGCCTCCTTGTTGAATGTTGTGGTAAGTGTCAACAGATACATCATTTCCATGCTTCCCATCTATTGTCAATGTAAGCAGCTGTGCAGTGAAGAGGCCGGGCACCACGTCGGCCACTCATCATTTGAATAAAGTTGAGGTCTAGGCTATGTTATACAAATCAGGGGCATCCAGCACCACTCACCACCTCTGGACACTCTCAAAAACCTGTTAAACGAGCTGTTGTCAATCTGAATGAAGACAGGCTGAGTAAGGCCAGGACTTCTTCTTGCCTTAAATGTTTCACAGAAACACATTTTTATTAAACCATTCAAACTGGGAACCGGCTAGTAGTGGCTGTAGAAAAATGAGACAATGTGAGTATATTGGTTCCCTATAAACCTTGTTTTCACTATGGTTCCACCCAAATAAAGGTTGAAATATGGCACAGCGGAAGCAAGTCTGTCATTGCGCGACCAAAACAGGAAGAGGCATCGTTTTCCCCAATCACTATCCCAATGCAACGATGGAACAACTGGAATGTCTGTGAAATATTTGTGGAAAAAAATGATGGAAACCGAGGTAGAGCGAGGGTGAACTTGAACTGAGAGTCCCTGTGTTGCGTCAAAATTGGTTCCCCTGGTGATATGTGTTCCCCTTGCTACCGGAACTCGAGATGGTTCAATGGCGGCATTCTCTCTACTAGATCAGTAGGTAACAGAACCTGCCTACTTACTGAGACAACTGGGTTTTTATTTTATTTTAGGGTTCCAAGGTTAAATTGGGATTCTTACGGTTGTTTTTTGCTTTGGACAGTAGCCAGGTTGCTTATGCTTCATGTATGAAAGCGGCACCAACAAGCGTGGTAAAATTGAAAACCTGTCCCTTAGCATTAATTAAGTAGAGACAGACTCCAAACCAGTCGCCATGTTGGTCCACTTTTGAAACCTCAGAGCACACATCCCATGAGTGAAAGCGTTTGTCCAATCAGGTGCAGCCAGGAAGCGTTTGCACAACAGTAAGAGGACGTAGCTTGTAGCCAGTGTGGCCTGAGAGAACTTGTCAGTCATCAATCAGGACAGCACCTGGTGGCACTCCCATCAAGAGTCCAGTTCGTGACCCCGGTCGACTCATGAAGCAACAGGCCACAGCCAATTAGCCTCGCTTAGCAAATAGACTGTAAACTGGGGGAAGCAGCTTCCCTAAATCTGTCTGAGGCTAACAAAATCCAGCATCTCTTAGAATCAAAGTGTAAAGAAAGAACAAAGTCACTGCAGCTGGCCAAGAAAACAGTCTGGAACATGATCACATAAAAGTGCAATGAGTCATTTTTTTACAGTTTGGGTTTTGTACGGATCAAACAAACACGATAACTCGCTGATGAGCAATCTTAAGGGCGCTGGTGGGCGTTTTTTATCTTTAGATAGAGCCAGGCTAACTGCACTCTTGTTTCCAGTCTTTGTGCTAAGCTAAGTGTGTCAGGCTGTCCTGTCATCTACCTCATCAGCAAGAAAGATAAAAAGAAAAAGACACGTATTTAATAAAATGTGGAGCTACTCCTTTAAAGTCAGCAGCTCTGACGGCAGATAAAACAACACAACTAAAAAATAAATGCATTTTTCTTTTGTTTTGGATGTGAGGAGGACTGTGAACCCTGCCAACATATTTTCATGTGGTTCTAAGGTGTGTCTTTTCTGTGTGTGCGTGCGCACAGAAGCGGCTGCAGAAAAGCCTAATCTCAGTTTAAGGGCGTGAATACTTTGTATTGATTTCTCGATGAGATGGTGGCTGAACAAGCCTTTAACCATATCAGGCAGAATCCAATAAAAGCCAGGTGTTGTCTTGGGTGCTTCCCACAGTTTGCAGTGATAAAGGAGATTCTTTTCATAGCTGTAATGCTGTAGATCCATCTTGTTGCAACACATTCCTGTTTGAACGCCACGTATTTACTTGATTTGTCACCAGCTTGTCCAGTGTCACCGTGAATGAAATATTTATGGTCATGGGCGACAGGGAGAGAAGGATTGAGAGCGAGGCCAGGGATCCACGCCAGGGCACAGCAGATGAGCTCATTGTTGAAACAGGGATTTCCACATTTCCATGTCAGTGGTGCCCCCCCCCACCCATGCCATGACACCGAGCTCGAAAACAAGAGGTGGGGAGGGGGCAGAGGAAAAGAGAGAGGGGGTCTCTCACAGGGCACACTGAGGGGGACACATACAGTACACACACCAGACTGTGGTGAGTTATCTCAGGAAAAGGGAAAAATTCAGCTAAGTTCCTGGAGAAACGCCGGCCTGTGCGGGTTGCAGCAGTTTCATCTCTTCTTTATAGTGTTGTCCTGTCCTGCACACACACACACACACACACACACACACACACACACAACTGGACTGAGTGCAGTAAACAAAAGCAGCCTCCACGCACATTTTTGCAGGCATGCACAAAGTGGAATTGTTGGCAGTCACATGGACACGAACTGGATTCAACGGGCGACACACACACACACACACACACACACACACACACACACACACACACACACACACAGATACACACACTAAACTCTACCTCTACTCTGTCAATAGGGCTAGGCCTGCACGGTCTCCATGGCAGCCAGGCCCCTCCCTTCTGGCTTGCAGGGGAGGTGTTTTGAAAAGTTCACAGCCTGCCTGTGTGTGTGTGTGTGTGTGTGTGTGTGTGTGTGTGTGTGGACAGAAACAGACAGGCAGACAGGGGCGTGGATGCCGAATCAACTCCAAGAAGAAGTAAATCACTCTGCTCTCAGTTCCCAGCTGGAGCAAGACGTGACAGCAGCACTCAGAGAAGAAGAAGAGGAAGAAGAAGTGGAAGAGACACCACCAAACTTTTTTTTCGTGTTGAGGTGAATTACCAGGTTGCAGCGGGACATCCGACCACCTGTGAGCCATGGCAGACGACGCGTCCCACGCCGACCTCACCAACAGCGTCTCCAGCAGCACCCACACCATCCCGGGGCCGCAGGTCGAAACCACGCCTGAGAAAGACATCATCAGCCCGAGCCTGAGCCCCTCCGCACCGGCCTCCCCGACCCCGACCAGCACCCTGTCCCGAATGGGCTTCAAAGGCCTGACCAGCCCGACCGCGGCCGCGCCGGGCAGCCCCGTCGACCGCGGCCAGGTGAGCGCCATCACCGTGGTGGCGCTGCTGGACAAGCTGGTCAACATGCTGGAGTCGGTGCAGGACAACCAGCAGCGGATGGAGCAGCGGCAGTCCGACCTGGAGGGCGCCGTGCGGGTGGTGCAGGGCGACGTGACCCGCCTGTCCAAGACCCACGTCTGCACCTCCAACAGCGTCAGCAAGCTGCTCGAGCGCTCGCGCAAAGTCAGCGGGCACCTGAAGGAAGTGCGGGAGCGCCTGGACAAGCAGGCGGTCCAGGTGAAGAAGCTGGAGTCCAACCACAACCACCTGCTGAAGAGGAACAACTTTAAAGTGCTCATCTTCCAGGTGAGGGACGCAAACACGTGAACAACGGTTAGGAATGTTTAATGGGCCACTCCACTGATTTAAGATCAGTTTACTAAACAGCATAACTAATATTTTAAAGGAGAAGTTCATCTAAAAATGAAAATTCAGTCATTCTGTACTAACAGCCATGCTGTGCATCCCACTTAGACAACTATAGTAGCCGGGGACTTGTTTTAAAATGTGAAAAACAACAACCCCCCCATTAAAAAACTCCATGCAACATAATCCAAGTGTCCTGAAGCCCTGTGGTTTAGCTTTCAGCTGCTAAAGTAAAGATTTCTGCTTCTAAACATGTGTAAACAACGTGGGGGGAAACTAATCCTGTAAGTGGCGGGATACTCCAAAGTTTGTAAAATAACCCCGGTGATGTCACAGTGATGTCATCGGGGTCATCTCAGGCTGAGACGTAATGTTTGTCACTAATAGAATCCCTGCGTTACAAAACTGAGGTGAGAGGTTTGCAAAAAAGTTGAAGGGCAACTTGACGGCACCAAAGAAAGACGCTATCAAGTTGCATTGTGGGAAATGTAGGATCATAGGAGTCTAAAAAAATCAGGATATCTCTGTACCTGCTTTATAAAGAGCAGCGCTAAATTGATGGTCTACCTCTTTAAGGTTTAGGCATATAATATTTTGTTCATTGGATGTATTTGCATCATAATCTCCTCTTGAGGTCTCAGCGTAGTGTGTGTGTGTGTGTGTGTGTGTGTGTGTGTGTATGTCAGTGTGCGTGTGCGCCAACATTTGCATTCATATTTGACTACAGTGGGTGTGTTTTGGATGTGGGCACATTTCTTTTCTGCCTGCTTGGCGCAGAAAGACGATACGATGTCATCGACAGCAATTTATTAAGTTTTCAACACTTAAAAACTTGTCGAGCAGGACGTGGGCGAGCTGCAGAGATGATGTGATGATGTGCCGCTTTTCTTACCCTGGGAACGTATTTCAGACACGCCTCTCCTCATATAATTCAATAATATCTTTGAAAGTTATTTGTTTTCTGTAGATAAGATCTTAATAGTTTTACTACACATACATTAAGGATTCTCCCTGTGGTGCCCTCTGTGTATGTGCATGTGTGTGTGTGTGTGTGTGTGTGTGTGTGTGTGTGTGAGGAGAAGGGTGTGTCTGGGAATGAAGCTGCAGAGGATAATGGAGGAGGGCTCAGACACCGACTTCGACTAGATCTGTTTACACCCCACAGTCATAATTCAGACAGACAGATGGCTCTTGGATGGATTTACCACTTCAACTGCCATACCGCACCTGTGAGGCTAAAACTCTATACTGGCCCCCGAAAAAAGAAGTGATAAACTTCCTCATATCCTCAGGAAATTACGAGTGGAAACTATGAGGAACATCCCCACATATCCCCATATTTCGGTGATCTGGAGGCATAAAAAAACATATTCTGTTTACAGAGAATGTGAACAGAGAGACATAAACTTCAGCCCGGATTCATCATTTGCAGATAGGAGAGAGTTTATTTGTCATTCGAGATGAAAGTAACCCTGAATAAAAAAACGAAACGTGGTCACGGAGTTTGATTCAGGCATCAATAAGTGGATGTTTTTTATGCGTGTGTGTTTTTGTGTGGGTGCGTCTGAGCCTGTGCGTACAAGTGTGTGCCCAGGCCGCGGAAGGGGGGCCGTTGTTGACACAGCCAGAGCCTCTGAGAGCTTTTAACCGCCGTTGTTATCTGGTTTCCCAGGTACTGAGGCTCTGTTGTTCAAATGCAACAGGTGCCAGGACCTTAACCTGTACAAGGTGGCTCTGTGTGCTGCTGGGCGAGGCACCGTGGATCGATTTGATTGAGCCACCGGTCAGTGTTTTTTTGTTTGTATGGCGAGTGTCCCGTTGCTATGGAGGTAGAGAGAGTGGACAGTGGAGCTGCAAAGATTTATTTGTTTTCCTGCTTTCCGTGCGTCATATGAATGTATTCAGTGTATTTTACTCGATCTTTATAACATTGAAATAAAAGGAGCGTGTATCATGAATGTTGTGTTGTTGTTCATAGGCTCCATGTTTTGGTTTATAAACGATTCATACTCGCCAAAAGTTTTTGAATCGGTCCCGCAGCTGTGACATGGCGGCAGTGAAATCCTTTAAGGCACCCGCGACCATCAGAGTTACGTCCAATAAAAGTTTGTCTCTTTGGCGCCGACAGCCTGAGATTGTTTTTTCCAAATGCAACTGAGAACATTGTGGAAACGATTCCTAGGGAGATAAAGCGGTTTGAAGAGCTGTTGTGACCACCGTTGATGGTGACTAGCACTAGCATGTTCCTGCCTAGCTAGGCTGCTTCCATCAATGTATTGTCTTCGGTTTTTTAAAGTATCACAATACAATGATCTCCTTTTTGTAGTCAGAATTTCAAGTCTCTGAAATCTTGCGTGAGGTGAGTTGTTGTGCCGGAAGACGACAACTAACGGAAGTCTCGAGTCGGTGAGAGGAGTTTGGAGTCCGCCCAGAGGATCTGCCATCACAAGTCGATTTCCAAAGTCATGACGGAATATTTAACTGACAACAACTTACCACGCCAGATTTCAGAGTGAGACTTCCCCTCGGGCAAGACCCGTACAAACGCTGACAGTGGACTCAGTCTGGCGGTCGCAGTTGCCCCAAATAATTACTTTACGTAGCTGCCGGCTGAGAGATCCTCTGGACTGATTCTAAATCTTTAAATATGAATCATTTACACATCAAAATATGTAAATATAGGATCCAAGTTTAAAATACAGAAATTCCCCTTTAAAGCAACATTAAGTAGAAATTATCACTGTGATCCTCTCACTGAAGTTACACAGTGCAGAAACAAGTGATGGTGGGCGTTGTCCCTGAGACAGTTACAAGACTCTGTACCATCAACATGATATTGAAGCTGTTATTTTAAGTTTTTTTTTAAAAAGTTACATAATGTTGCTTTAAGCATGTCGATGTGACTTCTGCTGAGTTGAGATTTTTCCCTTTAATTCTGAGTCAAACTGAGAGCGGAGCTGTTGTAGGCGGGCGAAGAAGAGCCAGGTATGATCCCGAGGGCGTGTGTGTGTGTGAGAGCTACAGCATGTGTGTGCGTGCAGCTTGCCCATTGGACGCTGATGTGTTGGGTCAGGTGTATGCAGTTACAGCGCGGGTAAATGAGACTTGGCTCGCCTGAGGGCAGCAGGAAATAAAAGAACTGAAGTGCAGCCCTTGTTCCGTCTCCTCGCTCGAGCTCGCGTTGACGCTCTCTTCTGTGTCCATCACATTCTGTCTCACCTCATCTCTTTTTTTCGCCTCCAGGATTTGTTCTTCTTCTTGATTTCTTTTCTCCATCTGTTGTTCTCGTCTGATTTATTTTTTGGTTTATCTTTTTAAAATGTGCAGCCATTTTTCACCTCTCACATTGTTCTCTCGTTCCGTGCTTCAGCTTCCACAGTTTTTTTTCTCTTTGGTCACGCCACCTGTCGTGATTCCCTGAACCTACACGAAAGCACATGCTGTGCGCCTCACGCCACGCTTTGATAACGCACATTTGCCGCACACCCAAGAGCCAAACTTTCTATTCCAGCCCTGCGGCTATTGGCTGAGGGGCCCACCTCCTCCCTCTGCCCGCTCGACAAAATAGATCCAGAACACTCATCACCCTGTACGTGCCAGCTGAGGTGGAAACACAGAGGGTTTCTGGGTAAACGCCCACTGTTGCACGGAGCAGGGGTCTATACCAGGCTCCAGGCTTTGGCCACTGCTGGGTCAGATATGACAGCGCTGTGTGTCGCTCCGCTGCGTTCCTGTGCATAACGAGGACTAATGAGGACGTAATTACCGCTGCTTTGGCCTTGTTTGTTTGTTTTTGTGCACCAGTGCTTTTCCTGTCTCCACATGGCCCTCCCCTTCTCGAGGCCCATTTGCACATACACACACACTGACACACTCACACACACACAATACCCGACCACGTGAGATTCCAGTGTGTACAGTGTTGAGCCTGTTTTGGTAATTACGTTTTGGAGAGGTAAACTGCTTTGTGTCTGATTACACGAAGCAGTTTTTTTTCCTTTTCCCTAGTATTTGCCACACAAGTTAATTCCCGAGCGCATTACCTGAGTGTTTTTTTAAATATCCACAGTCACCCCGGAGATGTTAGAGCTTATCTCTCTCCACGGCATGCAATGTGAAATGCGGCGCATTTTTGAATGTCATTTCCTGCGACAGACGTCATTTATTTCTGAGCAGATCTTAATCTCCCCGCCTGTGTTTATTTCACAGCCGAGTTTCATCACAACAAACAAAGTCAGCCACAATGGCAAATTGAATTCGAACGCCGTGAGAATTCCATTTGCTCTGTCGCTTTGCACACAAGGGCCCAGATTCCTAGTTTTTTTTATTTTTTTGGCGAGATACTTAGCAGAGAGAGAGAGAGAGAGAGAGAGAGAGAGAGAGGGGATTTGTGCGGCCGTCCCTGGTGCGATGGGATGGGAAGAGGATGTTTGGTGATTGTCTGTGTTCTTAGGATCCCTAATCGCAGAGTGGCAGGGAGTGACAACAGTCGGAGCGCTCACACACTATCAAAGAGCGCTCGTATCGCATGGCAGGGAAAGAGAAACATGCTCCCCAGCCAAACTAAACACGATGACTGCAACAGGCTTTTGGTTGACACACGCTGTGCTGTAGATGTAATGGAAACTTGACTCTTTTGTTTCTCATTATTCAAATATACACATAAAAACCTGCAACCAATGATTTATTTTATTATCCATTAATATGCAGATTTGTTTTCACGATTCTTTCTTGTGTCCAACCAACAATCCAAACCCCCCAAAATCTTCATTTATTATCATAAGTGACAAAGAGAAGCAGTAAATCCTGACATTTAAAGGGTAACTCCACCAATTTACATGTTAAAATGTGTTCGCTATTACATACAAAGTAGCATAAAGCCCTTTTTCAGCTCCAGAGGAAGCTGCATATAATGTGATGAACTGCCTCCAGAGACTCAGTGGCTACATTGCATTGTGGGTAATGTAGACGCAATACCTTAAAAAGGAAGAAGATTGCCTGGAATAAAAAAGGTGATATATCTTGTCCTGCTCTGTCCATTCCAGCAGTGTTATAGGACTGCAATGCTGGACCAGTGGACTGCTTTTCAACACCAGGTGCCTACATTACCCACAATGCAACTTAACCACTGATTGGCATCTCTGTCTGCAATTTGTCAAATTACATGCAGCTTCCTCTGGAGCCACAAAAGACTACATACTACCCTACGTACTCCCTAAGACCTTAAGAGTTTCACAGACGGAGACGTTTCAGTCCATCACCACGTCCTCACTTGTCACTCAACACATGCGATGGTTGCAAAGGTTTAAAGGTTTTGACTGATTGGCTTAACTTCACTCACTGTCATTTTGTTTGCTCTGCCGCCAGTCGTCATTGAGCTTTTGTGTATCGACACTTGACCAAAGGTTGCGACTTAATCTGAGCTTTCAGCAGCTGGAAGTAAGGCTTGTTTTTCCACACACTGTTCAGACTCTAAGATGGAGGACAAACTGGTAATTCTCAGCCTCGCCCCAAGCTCGTACCTTTTAGCTTAATGACGCAAAGCACAGTACTCTGGAGCTGACAGAAGCTAAATAATGGTCGAGTAAATAAGTAGTGTTCCACTCTGTCGGATCCAGTTGGGTCCCATTTCGTGCATACAAATCAAATGTGACACAACCGGAGCTTTCGCAACAAGAGAAACCCTTTAAGCCGAACAAACAGACAGAGAGAGAGAGAGAGACTCTGCAGAAGCTGAGAGTCGAACTTACTAAACTAGCCGCAGCCCAAACAATACAAGCTTAGGGGTAATTAGATATTTCAGTGTAATTGTGGTGCACATATTGAGTTTGTTCAGTGTTGGATCCTACATTATAAAACCATATCCATCTCCACAGGTTGGAGCAGGCCACTGGCTGTAGGCTACAGCTGGGATTTGTTGTGCGTGTGTGTGTGTGTGTGTGTGTGTGTGAGAGAGTGTGTGTCTCTCTCGTCCAGGTGATAAATTGCACCAGCTTGTAGCCCAAAGCAGTGCTCGCTGCTTTAGTGCATTCACACAGGCTGGGCCTGCATATTCCTGAGCTTTAGCCCATGGAGGTGTTTAAAGTAAAAGGATAGTTAACTCCAAGTTACAGGTGAGTTATTATAGCTTATGTAGCTAAATCCACTGTAGACCGACACACTGGCACATGAGAAATGAACAGCAGTCCTGCACCCATGGGTACAATAACCCAAAGGAATGTGTTACAGTAGTGTGATCATTTCTCTCTTTAGCAAGTAGGATTACTTCTTAAATCTATGCAGTACTTTATAGCTACTAATCCCATTACCCTTTTATAACTTTGACATTACCTTCTTTGGCTTGATGTCTCTCTGACCAGGAGTTAAATTGGACAGTTGGTGATCATTTTGTGCTTTGTGCACTCAGTGTGCAAAGACTGGCACGCGACAAGTTAGCTTTGTGCCACCGATGTTTAATTAAACCGGATACAGGAAGCAAAGCTGGCATCTGAGAGTTGCTCACCAGGTGCATACGCCAAAAAACGCTTTAGCTTCTGAGCGTACTTCCTGGTTACGTGGCCCAAGGAAGTGTCTCTCTCTGGTCTCACCTGCAAATTACCGCTTGGCCCGTAGACTTTATATTGAGACAGGCTTTTATATTGCTTTCCTTGGCGCGAAGAAAGAATATCCAAGTTAAACTGTCAGGGCAGACTTTTTCACATCGTAGAGGTGTTTTTTAATATGATTTAGCTACGACTGTATTCAGGCAGTTTCAGGGCTCTGGTATTATGAATCGTGGCTCACTGCAATGGCTTATTGTGAGACTCAATGGAGATGAGCCATCGCTAACTCAATTAGTTACATGTGTGTTTTTCTGCCTCTGACAAGTGCCTATCCTGTTTGGTACGGATCTTTTTTAATAATATGAAGATCAGGCTGGAGTTTATAGAGAATATTTAAATTTAAATATTGGTCAGTAATATGGAAATAGTCGTGGCAGTGACCACAAGGACACAACAAGTGACCTTTATACAGTTTGTCCTTTGCAATGTCAAACTTGTGAATGAGATTTTCGAGCATTTCTACAGGAGCGCAGTTGGACATAACTCTGACGAGTAAATCTGGTCTCAGAGATTGATGTCCTCACAGCCTTCAAGGCACGCTCTCTAAATGAACAATGCGGTTTGTTTACAGCATGGCTTCTGGGCTTTGTTATCATTCTTTATTTTCCCTTTGGGGTTCATTCCTCAGATAATCCCCTGGGTTTTCAGAGAACAGCAAATAAAGAAGGGAGAAGCGCCAACGATGGATACATGAGAGAGATAAACAGTAGACAGAAGCAAAAAGACAAAGTGACAAATGTGGCCTGTTTTTGTCACTTATTGATAAAATCCATAAGAGGGAGTTTGGATAAGAGATTATGCCTACATGTGTTTGTTTAAAGTATTTGTGAAAGACATGCGTGTGGATGGGCAAGTAGTCCTCTGCCTGATGTCACATTCAGGCTCGACGGGTTTGCTCAATTGTTTCGGTTTGTGAGGCAAAGGCAACACTGGTGCTGCAGATTAATGTGGTGAAAGTCTTGTTTTAACAAGGCGGGAAAGTGATGATGATGTTCCAACGTCTGAGCAAGCCTCCCTGACGTGACGGGGCATGAAGTTGTGTGTGAATTTTGTTTCATTATGTTGTTTGCACTGTCATGACCTAAAAGCTGAGGGACGATTTACAAAATGACTCTCTATAAGTTAAGGCCATCAAAAGAATTGGTGCTTCTTGAAAAACATTTCTTGAAACTTTACAGTGTTGGTTAATTATAAATAAATGTTAAAAAATTAAATATGAAATAAAACAGATCTACAATCAGAGTTTCAAAGCAAGACTGCACGGATACTATTGATATTTTCTGTGGAATCAAAAGAGTTATCAAGTTTTAAAGATTAAAAATCCCAAATACTGACAACCTCACCCTTAATGAAAGTACTACAAAGCGATCGAGACAGTGCAACAAAGCAGTGTGTCAAAGATAAATAAAGGTGGAGGCTCCTAAGACAGTTAAGCCTCTCAGCATGCCCCATGATGCACTGCTCTCCTTTCTTTTCGGGAACTGCCAAGAGCACATATTTCGCATGTTTTTAATTAGGCCGCAGGTATTGATCAGGTAATGCCATTAAGCTCTTTCGCACACTTGCACTTAAATGCTCTTTGCTTCATTCTAGCTTGCTCTTTGTCTTCTGAGCGTTCTCTTTTCTAAGTTGCATGGCATGACATGTTAGATTCAGGTGGTGCCGTATCAAAGGGATAGAGCTTTAATGCCGGTATTAATCCAAAGGAGCTGATGGTCCTATTATACAATCAGACAAAAAAACGACTATCTTCTTTTGACTACTCCTATCAACTTCCTTATTTTCTGTCATTTGACGTCAGGACTTCGTGTTTGCTCCTCCTTGACTTTTCAAACCCCAGTGTCCATCCAGTCCACTTCCCAAGGCCGCAACGTCCATGGCAGGAAAAGGGAAAACAATAGCCGTGCTGGTTCTCAGTGTTCTTATTTCTCTGCTCTTAAATAAAACATTGAAAATACAGCACATCTGGAGATAACGTGATGACTTCCTGGCTTCTCTGCGGATACTTGCGCCCTCTGACCTCCATGCGGGGTAAACATTGTGACAATTGGTGGTAGCCTTATCAAAAAAAATGCTTGTGGTATCTCTGCACAGCCCTTATCAAACAATGGCTCACATAGGCACGGTTTAGGGATTGTGCTACAGCAATGTGTAGAGGGGGACCTTGGGAGGGTCGAACAAAAGAGCCAAAGGAAGAAGAAAAATTGAGAAACAAGAACTATATAAGTACAGGAATGTGTTGTGGTGACACATTCATCATACATGCGGAGGAGAAAGTGCAAGATAAGCAGGGAAAAATGTGGGTTTAGTGATGCAGTCTGTTGTAATGAAGAGGAAGTGTAGCAAGTGACAACGAGCCCAGTCAACCACAGACTTTATTATAACCACGTCATGTATGAAATTAATTATGAGCCTATATAGCAGGATCCTAAAACACATCATCATCCGAAGTGCACAGACTGCTCTCTTGAGGATTACAGGTTGAGTGAACAGGTTTTCTTCAGATGTCCGTCATCATCGTTTATGTCAGCAGGAATAATCGCCATGAACTACCATCCTACCGGCTCGTCAGCATGACATCGCGCCTCAATCGGTTATTGTGTTGTGCGATTATGCAAGCTTGCAAGGCCAGTAAACATGGCGTGTTTTCTTTTGGTGAGGCAGATATGGGAGGGGTTGCTGTTGGGAAAGAATGCCCTAACTTGTTGTGCAAAGCTTTATGGGTAATAGGCCAGAAGGCATGATTCAAAATTGATGTGAATGTGTTGACGAGGTATTTAAGATACTTAGAACAACAGTGATTGTCACAATTTGAACATACTTGGTGCGGTGTTGTTAGCTGTCGATTATTCCTCTGTACGCGATCAGTGCAAGGCCATGTGCAGAGTGCAGCACACAGAGTGAGAGTTTATCATGTTACCCCGTCCCATGACAAATAGCAGAATTCCATTTCCTTTCCTTCCTTTCCTCCCTACTTCCTCTGTCCACAGATGGCTCTTCAAGCACATTGAGATGGGGCGGAGGGGTCGCGGTGTTACGCAACAAGCTGGGTAGGGGTGAATCAGTCAATAAAAAAACATCTGAAGCTGTTCAAAAAATAATTGCAGGGGCTTGACAACAGCAAATGTGTGCACACATACGTTTGTGTGTGTGTGTGGTGGTGATGGTTTACCCTGTCATTGGCGCAGTCGCCCGGAGGCACCTGACTCACTGTGCCAACACACCTGTACTAACCTCACCTGGCAGGATTAAGAGAAACTGCATAAGTCATCTTGAAGGACCAAACACACAATCTCGTATTTGAACACATGCTGACTGTGTGCAAATATGATACAGTATTATTTTGTGTGTGCGCTTCGATTTGTTCATTTAGGAGGGGTGTGCACACATGTAATGTGTGTAAAAGTGTCGCATATTCAAGCTGTAGGTCGGTGTGATGTTTAGCATTTTCACCATGTTAGTTTTTTGCCAGGAGTGCAAATTAGAACTAAAGTCATATACAGCTTTGCAGTTATTTCATCGTGAGTATTGGACAAAAGGAAATGTTGACCAGATGACTTTGTGGCATGACAGGAAAAGTCTGGGATCACCAGATTTATTCGGATTCATCCTCTGAGCATCATGAATGTAGTAAATGTCCTGGCAATCAAACGACTAGCGATGGACTATCTGCATTGGTGGTGTGTAACTAAGTACATATTCAAGTACTGTAAATACTGTAAATACTGTTTTTTACTTCTACTCCAATTAACTTCTGAGGGAAACACTTTTTGCGACCAAATAGGCAGGAAAGTAATGGTGGACCGCTCCTCAAGCCTGCCTGTTAGGTTGCACTCGGGGGTCAACACTTTTTGTCTGCCATGACGGCGGTGCACCGGAGATTCAGCTACTAACATGAGTTGTCCAAAAAACTTCTTTTTAGTAAACTCTGTGTACACAAACAATGTTCTCAATGCTCGTGTTCATGTGTAGAGACCCTGGTGATACTACAAGCAAAGTTTCATGTTGTGTCGAGCCTTCTTAGTGTTTTAAAAATAGCGGTTTTGATGGTAGCGTAAAAGTGCCCGTAGCACTCCCATTGAAAATTAGCTTGCCCAAAAACGAAACTACGGTAAATCTTAAAAGTGCCTCTTTCGTCGTAATTATGCTTTTACACGAAGGTTTGACTCATATTCAATCACAAATAAAGCCTTGGTTCCTTTTTGATGAGAGTTTCACTTTAAGCAAACAATCTGAGTGCTCCTTCTAACAGTTAGCAACTGACAGAGCGACATTGCTATGCCGAGAGCTATGCCACTAGCGTTTGAAATCAGTGTGAATATGTACAAATAAATTTAAACATATCACCCAGTTCTAATTACAATACAGTATTTCACTGCAGATGTCTGCGCGCACACATAAACAACGGAGGTAGAACAGACACAAGAGAAACAATGAAAGATATAATTACACATGTGGTATAAACAGAGACACACATTCAGAGTAACGTGAGCCGATTGGAGCTCTTTAAATCAGTGGCGACTACGTCCTGCCCCACCCTGATCGCTCTCGTTTCAATAGATCCGGACACTACAGAGAGCTGACTTATATAAGCACCCGCTGACTAACACCTCGCACAACTTGCAATTAGATGGTAGTTCTGCCATGCAACTGTTAAGTGAGCGTTTGAACCCAATTATATAAGCGTCCGAAATATCTCTGAAGAGTGTGGCCTTTTACATACAGTAAACTCGCTGTCAAAGTAAATTAACTTTGTTTTTTGGTTTCAGTCCAGTGTAGCTTAATTCTGTTTCATGTTGCTCTTTTAAATGGCTTTAATAGTTTTAAACAATGTCTGATGTCCTACATGGCTGCACACAGATACGCACTGGCACACAGATAGTCGAACACACAAGTATCACATTCTCTAGTGGGTAATGAGCGCTTGCTTAGAGGGAACATTAATTAACAGGGTTCCCAAGAGAAAAGGGCCAGAATGTGAGGTACACACAGAAACACACAGGACTGACTCGGGTCAAATGGTATTTAGGAAAATGTTGTTTGTTCTAGCTTGCCTGCCAAGTTTGTTTGGGGTTAAACTGGGGACAAACTAATTTCACAGCATTTTCACCAGTAAAACCAAATAAAAGCCGGAAGAAGTCAGGGCTAAGCGGAAAAGGCAATGATGAGCGCTTGGGACTCTTGCTGTTTTTATCAGTATAAGTACTCCGGTTAAAGTCAACAAGTGACAGATTCGTGGTAGAGTTGGATGATCTCTACCGAGCTGGCACATGACGATTTCAAATTCAGATATTTGAGGAAGTCAGTGATCAACATTTTGACGATTTACTAGTTTTATATTTCATGGACCAATTATTCCAATAATCAATACTGCAAATAATAGTTAGTTGTGACGCTGGAAGTCAACAGAACAATTTTTGAAACTGTGTTTCTGCAGCAGATCTGGTACCGTACGTGGTCGGCGACCCTTTGGAGGGTGTTTGAGTTTCAGTTGCTGCCTCCCACACACTCCAGAACCCTGACTGATTATATCATATCATGTTGAGCCAAATGAGAAAGTCTATGGCATGCCCAGACTGGAGCAGAGGTGTGAAGACTGAATCTTTGGAAACCTTAATACCGCCAAACAATGAGAGAACATTAGTGTTTATCTTCGGTAATGAGGGTCAAAGAGGCCATGTTGGCTAATTATTTAATCGTGACTGGTCAGATTTTAGGTGGGTGCGTAACCCCTATGCCATCTCACACATCTTGCAGATTAAAATTATTTTATTCTTTATAACTTGAAGTGCACACAGAGAAAATGGAGATTCGCATTGAAGTCAGGAGCAATATAAACTTTCTATAAGCAAGCGTTCTGGTATTACTCTAACAAGTCCCGTACAAGAGCTGTCGCCCACACAGTTCTGTACTTTCGGATTTTGATTCTGCATGAACATGTTCAAATCCACACAGTCTCTGTGGGCGCGGCAGAGCAGCAGCAAACTGGGGCATCCAGATACTTCTCATTCACACATGACAAGAAGGAGCTACACAGAACAAAACTGAAAGCAAGGAATTACAGCTTCACCAGACCAAAGGTAGTGGTAACCAGAGCTGGTCCCCAGGGTGCTTCCTTTGTTTTGGGGGATTTCAAGTTACAGTGTAGTGCATTGCAACTCTCAGCTCCTATGGGATGATTACATTCCCCTAGTGGTTCTTTATGGTATTTTAAAAGTCTTAAACTTTCAACATACACATTCATTGAGTTTCCTTGATGTTTTACAAGTGACACCTCCAACGAGGAAGTTAAGCAAGTTATATCCTCCACTGTACTATTTGTTGTGCAGTGTGTTGTAAAACATTTAATGTTCTTTTCTTCCCCTTTAAAAGTTCTTGAGATAGATGTTGTGCCTTTAAGAATGCGTTGACAGATTTATTGGCATTAACTCGAAGATACCACACATGCTTGGCTCACACCTGAACAGTGAATCATGCCTGCATGTTTGAGATCAAGGCAAAAGGTATCATGTGTCTGCAAGATGCTAAAAACTGGCGATGATCATCAAGAGTTCCCTTTATGGACAGAGTTTATGTAATCAGGAAATTGCAGAAAACTTCTATAAATGGCTTTGGGAACAGACCACACAATGATAATTTCTGATGATGGCCTAAATCTTTGGTAAGCATAGTATTGGACACTAAAATGTATTGATCAGACCTTTTAATCAGGGCAGGAGTGATTCTCGTTGCAGTTTTCATATCATTGCAGTCTCAGCCCTCTTTACCACATTATATCCTATAATTGTCACAGTAACTGTATCATCTTCTCTCACACATTTGACCGAGTTCATAAAAATAGCAGCAAATGACAGTGTCAGAACTGGCTTGAACAGGATCAGGTTGGCAGTGACAGATTGCAGGTACAATAAGAATGTCCTTTCCGGCTTAAACACACCAGAAGTGATGAGAGAAAAATGGACAGAAGTCAGGAATCTTCCAGACCATCTGGTTGGCCCAGTCCTTAACTATGTGTAAATGACACCCCAGGAAAGATGCATTGCATGCTCCTTTAACAACTCATAGACATACTTCAATCACTCTTACGTCTCAAGAGCTGCCATGCATTCTTTGAACTCAGTCATACTTAAAATGTAGACACATTCTTACAACAATAGTGAACAGAAACTACTGTTTACAAAGTGTCATTCCCGTGTGTACTGAGGATGACAGGGGAACACACTGGTGTTTGATTTTGAGTTCAATTCTGAGCTCAAAAATCTCAAATATCAGCCGTTTGAGTATTTACCCATCACTGCAGATATTTAAATTCCAAGTTGTTGCCCGAAAACTTGGATTCAGAAATAAACATAAAGCACCACCGCTGTAGTCTTGGCCCACATAGAAATGACTCTATCCAAAAATGTCAGCACTGTTGGGGGTGTGGAAGCCATGAAGCCTTTGCTGGATTTGATTTGTTGTGGTCAAATAAATGTATTCATGTTAGCTACCTGTCCAAAGACATGTATTCTACCTGAACTTTGAAACTGTGGTGCATTAGTCATCTCAAAACCAAGCATCTACTAGTGATACTTTCAGCATGTCACTGAGAGGGTTTCTCTATGAGCATTTCAAATGTGTAGTGGAGTATGTCAACCACTGAAGCAGCACCTTCAGTCTCCACTCACTCCTGGGTGTGAAGGGATAGGGGTAATGGGGGTGGGTGGGAACTGTAGCTCATAAATCCCCAGTGTGTGCCTGCATGTGTGTGATTGCGTGATTGTGCACAGATGGATGGGCAGCAAGTAAAAGGGAGGAGGAAGAGACCGAGGAGAAAACAAATGGAAACTCCGGATATTGAACTTGCTGTTCTCCATCTCACTCTGTTTTTGGTCATCAATGTGCTCAAGGACAGAGAGTTAAAGGCAGAGTCGGTTATAAAAGAGAGAAAACTGAGAGAAATGTGTGACTCCTGCAGAGAAACATGTGGAATTCCTCAGATGTCTGGAGGAGAAGACAGGGGAGGCATGCTGAGACTGGTTTACTCATTACTCAGCAGGCAGACCAACCCAACATGTGTAGAGTGTATTGGACGCACTCATCCATTTACAATGGCCAAACCATGGCCAGAGGTATATGTTAACATATTTATGGGGGTGGTGTTTTTCGAAATACACCTGAAATATCTTCACTTTGATCATCACAATAAAGAATTCCATAGAAGTCACTGGAATGTGCACAGTTGCCTAAAGTCAAACCCTGACCATAACCAGTTCAAACAGAGATATCACGAAGGTCATTCTTTACTAAAGCTGAAACTTTGAGTAATACCTGTAAACCCACCCTTTTCTGTTCCTCTGTTTCCCAATAGGAAGACAATGAGATTCCCGCCAGCGTGATGGTCAAGGACTCCCTCAAGACCCCACAACCAAGCCAGTGTGATGCAGAATCCATCCTGCCTGCTCCATCTGTTTCAGGCTCTGTTGATGGCGCCCGTACCCATGAGGAGGGTCTTCAATCCATTAGCCTGTCCTCTGATGAGGGGAGTTTTGCAGTACACGCAGAAGGCGATGAAATGTTTGAGTGCGAGGATGCGATGGGTATGGGCACTTCCCACACATTTGAGAGAAGGGCTGACAAGTTCAAGCGTAACAGTCTCAAGAAGGTTGATAGCCTCAAGAAGGCCTTCTCACGCCAGAGCATCGAGAAGAAGATGACCCAGATCACCACAAAGATTGTGCCACCGGAGAAGCGTGAGAAAATCAAGAAGAGTCTCACACCTAATCATCCCAAGAGCCCGACTACCAAGAGCTCCTCATTCAAGGTGTCTCCCATGACATTTAATGTCAAAAAGGTCAGAGATGGGGAGGCCCCAACACAAGTTATGTCCTCACCCCAGGAAGGAGTCCATGTGGAGATTCCTCCTCTGGGAAGTTTTGATGGAGAGATTCCCTCAGCAGAGATGCATACTGACGACGCTGTTTTCGAAGTGAGTCCCTCCAGCCCGGAGAGTATGAAGCTAGGGCTGGCAATCAATGGAGAGTCACCAAGCATTCAGCACCAGTTCAATGGCAATCGTGCTGACCTGGCAGTTCCAGAGGACGACGAAGATGTTGGTGTAGAGGATGAAGAAGAGGAGGAAGAAGAAAAAGAGCAACACAAAAGCCTTATTGAGACGGCAGCAGATATCCAGATTTCCTCAGCAAATGCTGTCGAGCAAATGATTCCCACAGCAACGCTTGCTGTCGAGCAATCGACTCCCACAGCAACAACTGCTGTAGAGCCAACGATTGCTGTGGAGCAAACAATTGCTCAAGTGTCTTAATTTGATTTTAGCACCAATTCTAGTTTCCCATTCTTTCTCCCCAAAGTTTCTACATTTATCAACACCAACAGGCACAAATCATCCCTCCACTGTAAGCAGAATAGTGCTCTTGCTACACTTGAAATATACTCTCAACCCTAAGATAGTTTCTATCTACATTCTTGGACGACTCCTGCAGCACAACCTTTGATGATCACCAGTGCAGTCTAAAAAACTTGACACAAACTGCCCAAGCAACTAGACATGATAGGGTCTAGAATCAGAATTCAACGCAAATGCTTCCCAAACCCTTTAGCAGGGCTGTCTAAATAAAGCGACATTGCAGCAATGCACCATAACTCACTCCCATCAACCGGTGCCCACCTCTTCAATAGCAGCGCATCACCAGGGCGCTGGGCCAACTATCTCCCTCCTGCTGTGTTTGTCTCTGGAGCTGTTTTTCCTCACTGACAGATAGCCTCTTTGTTCTTTCTGTGTTTTTGTGAAAAATAGTAAATCTTTGGCAACAGTGGTACTGCCCACAGCCTGTTGAGGCAGTGTGTTGCCAGGTTGTGCAAGAGTTGGAATGGGGGAGTTTCTGGGTTTTTGGGGAAAAGGTCCTAGGGTGTTTTGTAGTGAACTAGAGGTTGTTTACTGAGTTCTTTGGACCTGCTCTAAAAAAGCCCAGATCTGAGCTAGCAGAATACTGTAATTAGTAAAAGTGGCACTGCCTTATCCCCTGTCCTTCTGGACATCCAGTTCCTCATTTCAGGCTTTATCATTGATGGCCTACCTAGAACACCAGACGATTTCAGAATATTTGAGTAATATGTGCTTGCCAATTGAGTAAATGAGAATAAACCCTCAGGTGCTGAAAATTAGAATAGATGGAATTTGAAATAGTATAAATGTTCTTGAGAATCACACTAATCAATACTTTTAAGAGCGGTAAAAAAAAATAACATTGTTCGAAAATGCCAGATAACATGTTTGTGCTCTGTCGCTATAATGCAAATGAAGGACATCAATGCGGGATAGGAGCTGCTCTAGATGGCGAGCAACAAACCCTAGCAACACAAAGTACCTGACAGATTTTAACACTGACATATTGATGTTCGTTTGCAGCCCTTTGTCGCCTCTGCAGGGCAACTCTGTATGTTTATGTACAGTAATCTTTTTGTCTTTTTCTTTGTGAGGCACACTACTCTCTAGGTATTTCCATCGTATAACCCATGAATTAGTAACTTTATAACTGCCTTGAGTGTGTGTACTCGTAACAGTAAATGTTGTATCTGTGAATTTGTTTTTGAGTTACTATATGATACGTGGGTGTTTTGTAAGTCACCTTTCTCTTCAGGAATCCATAACTTGCATGGTGAGATGTTTACTCAGTTTCAAATGTTTAACACATAAATATTATCTTGTACATTTGCCACAGCACCATCACTCTTGCCCTCCTCCATACATGCACGCATGTACTCCTACAGTGCCTTTACCTTGCACAGGCTGGTATCGTAAGCACATTCCTTAAGGCGATGGATTCTTATATTACTGTAGATAAGAGTGGGAGTTAAACATGCCCGATTGCTGATTTTTTTTTTTTCTCTGTCTGCTGAGAAATATCTTACAGCTATCACTTTGTGGGACATAGTCAAGGTTTGATACCAACAACATTAAAGCCGAGAAAGTTTTAAGTTCAAAGGAAGTGCAAAAACCTTTGCAATCAACTTCATATCTGCCTGAAAGTTTGTATAAAATGACCTTGCTCTTGTTGCTCATTGTTAGTGCTTCACCAGCAGAGGCTACAGATGTCTAATGCCACGACTCCCCAAAAATAATTTAGCAAGTGATACCAGGTGCCGAGGCCCCAGATACTAGAGAGGTCACAGAAGTGGATAAAGGCAGAGGACAGCATTCCTAGCGTTGACGGATGACTCCTGCTCAGCCCATTTTTCATGCTCTTCGCGTCCTTGTTTAGACGGTGTGAAGAGTGGAAGAAGCTCTCTGGAGCCACAGGTGTTCTGCCCCTGTGGAGGCTCCTGGGCATGAGCTTGTAGTGGAAGAGAGACAAGTGTGGATGTTTTGGAAAGTGGGAAAGAACTTCAGCTGTTGGAAAGGATGATAAAGTTGCCTTAGGGGTGAGGCATATGGGAAGCTTGGCAGAAAGGTATTAAAATTAAGAGAGTATGAAATGCATTTGAGCATGGGAACTGAAATATGCTGTAGAGGGAACATATACCAGTGTCTGACCTATACGCCGTTACATGCATTATACTTGCTGTCTAGATAAAATAATCCAATGGATTCTTAACTTCTTAAGTCACAATAAGGTGCCAGAAATATTTTGATATCTTAACCATGCAAGAAAATCACTGTCATGCTTTATAATTATCTGGTAAATACGGGAGAAATGAAATGGCACATTTTTAGGCCCTTAAAGTGCTTCATAACTTAGAGAAAATGAATCTGCCAGTTGGCTCGATGGGATCGTTCAGTAAATAAATAATTCAGCATAAATGCGTGTTTATTAAATGTGCTTGTTCGTTTTATTTTATTTTTATCCTTCTTTGTTTAAAAACTGAAAAGGGATCGAAACACTAGGCTTACATGTACATTATCTGTACTGTAGAGTTTAAAAATGTGACTGGCTTCGAGGTGTTTCCTTGTCATTCATGCAACTGTTTTACTTTTGTGACATCTTTGTTTGCTAATATTTACAATTTCTGTATGTGTTTAAAAGTCTGTTCGTATTTGTCCTGAAATCAGATGTTTAATCTGGATCATATGTGAGAACTTTTATTTTGTTAGAAAGTTAAAAACATTACAGAACTGTCAGGTAGTGACATCACCTTAAACATCCTCATTGTTCGTATAAAGTTCTGACTTTATGGCCTTTTTGTGTAGTTGATCACTTAAACCAAAGAAGTTTCCTTCACAGCTTAAGATTCCCCTGCCACTTTCAATGTACTCCTCCTGACGCTATTTTTTCAAGCATCTTGTAAACATGCCGGCATTTCCTTTCAAAATTTAGTATTGTATACATCAATAAAGATTTTATAACATTCAAATACTGTTTGTGGCCTTTTATTTGCTGTCCTTCAGGTCAAGTTTAATGTCATGTCAGTTTAGTGAATATCATTTAATACCAATTAGATAACAGTAGGCTGTAATGTTCTGTGCGTCATTCACGTTCTGATCCCTGTGACTCCAGGAAACATGTAGTTAAGCTTGCTGTTGCTGAGGCCACTGTGAGTTTGTATAACTGTAGGTCATAGCAGTGTAATCTGGTGAACCTAAGTGTAGGTGATACGGTAGAAGAGGATTAATCTCACTGTTGGGAGTGGTTCAGTGACTCTGCCCTTATTTGCACAGTGGGGAGTGAGAGTGTCAGACTGCTCTATCTTAAATCAAGATAAGATTTTCAGATCAAATAAAAGATCACTTTATCCAAATTACTAAATTATCTTTTTCATTTTTTACCTGAGCACCAACATCCAAAGAGTTATAGTGTTATTTGCAGATGTTTTAAGGTATCAGAACACGCTAACATTAATATTAGAACTACTTAGAACAGAAGAAAAAGTCATGAGCTATTTCTGCTATGTGCGGAACTTTCTGTTTAACTTGTCATAGAGTGGTGTGGGGATAACGTATTTGTGCATAGCATTCCGGAAGTTGGCATCGCCCCAGTTCCCTCGACAAAAAGCCTCTGAGATCTAAGAATTGGATTTCAGAATATCACTGAAAAGAAGCTCTGTGACAAGCACGAGTTTATGATACTTACACGTTTTGTTAAGCAAGTTAATCTTCACAGATGAACACCACTTTTGTGATACGAGTAAAAGTAAAAAGCTAATGTTAAACTATGAACAGACTATATTAGGGTCAAATTGCTTTAATGTCACTACCAAAAAACGTCTTACTACACAAATACAATATTATTTTGTTTATAAATCAATTAACATAAGTTGTAAAGTTAGAGTTAGAAGAGTAGGTGTTCGTTGCCATGGCGTTGAATGTCCCTGACAACCTCTGTAGTCTCATTCAGACACTTATTAGCAACCGCCATTTTTATGACACGCATACAAGCGTTTTATGATGACATTGTGGGACATCTGATGACGTATTTTACACTGTAGAACAAAAAGTGTAAACATCTATAGCTTGTGGCAGCCACACGCCTTATTTCAGGCATCTAACCAGAGACCAATTTAAAAAAAACTCAGACTAAGAGGCAACGTGCAAAAATGCTAAGTGTTGTCAAGGTTTTAGGACTACAGACTACACCACTCTTTTACTGAGCACCACAAATCAAATCAAATTGACCCAACAGAAATTTTAAAAGACAACTACACAGGAAAAAGTCCTCCAGAGGAAGAATACAGTCGTTTTAAAAAGGTGAGGATGAACCGTCGTGTCAAACCACGTCACGTTACTGGAGCAAACTAAATAAATTTGATCCACATCCAGCCACCATAAAACGATGAGAAAACATCATAGAACTGAGCCACAGTGTCGAAGATATTCTAGTAACGTACATGTTCCATTTCTCAAGTTTCGTGATACGTAGTAGACAAAAGTAACCTGTCAACTCCGATGAAGGATTTTCCTCCCAACTTCCTTGGGTGAGCCGGGATGTTTTGACGGAGTTTGTCTCCCTCCAATGTCCAGACTCACAACAACACCCTGTGCTGCTTCCGCGTGCATCACTTACCGCCATTATCAATGGCACGGCTACAATTAGGGAGCCAAATAACATGTTTATGTCTCATTGTCGCAAATTGCTGTCCATAAAAGCCTGACGTAGCGATGTTGTTGTCATTATCAAAATGGCTCCTGAGACATATACAGGTAGATATAGTCACGGTGGCCGAGAGGTTAAGGCGTTGGACTCGAAATCCAATGGGGTTTCCCCGCACAGGTTCGAATCCTGTTCGTGACGTTATTCTTTTTATTTTCACACACGTGGATTAGCAGCTACAGCTAACCAAAACCCAGTGAAATCACAACGAATATATCGCTGTGACACATTTTACACCACCGAGTAACTTATGTGCTCTTGCTATTTGGACGCATTGATCTCCAACGCATATTTAGTCAAACGGGCACACATTATGTTTCATAATTAAAGTCACAATTGGCCGCGATGACATTAAATTAATGAATAATGTGAATTAATGTGCCAAAAAATAAATAAATAAATAAATCAACCCTTGCTTTATAGTTTCATCTTTCACACGCTATACTCTCCCACATGTCCTCTCATTCTCGCGTTGTTTGTGAATGGAAGTCGGTTGGCTGGTACAAACCAACTATTTATTTATTCTTTCTCTGTTAACAGGTCATCGTACGTGTGTTACTGCATCGTATGTAGAAATGGATGCCGGCTAATTGTCAGTATCTGTCGACTCGATTGTATAAGAGCACACAAAAAGAAGTTGCTAGCAAAGTGTGACCCCTTCTCTGTTCAGAATAATGGAACTGGCCGAGTTATATAAATACGACCGGCAGCAGTAGCTGACGTAGTTTTTGGGGCATTGTTGAAGCAGGGGGAAACCGTGTAGTCAACAGCTTGGTGCAGATTTTAAATAGCGTTTTTGGGCTTTAGTATTGTTTAGGCATAAACAACCAGGACACTTAACACAAGGCTTTTCGAACAACTGCAAGGTTACAGGGGGCCATAGTTGGATAATAGACACACTAGACCTCCAACAAAGCATCTGACCAGACTGCGCGCTAGCAAAAGCTAACAGTTCATTTTTAGTCAAACGAGACATACAAAGGAAATGCGGGATTTGAAAATATTAAGGTGAACAGGAGCTGTCTGACGTTTAATGGTCGTGGGAGATAAGCTGTTATCTCAAACTAGTTCGCATCACAGATAATTGCTCCAGCTCTGGTGTAACTTGCAGCCAGTGGAGCGGTCCCTGCGAAAACCAAAAAAAAAAAAAAAAACATCTCAGATTTGACTCGCGACTCTGGATCTGTCAGCCTATTATTACTATTTTATCTGATCTGGATATTTTGGCTATCCGCAGAGCTAAATCGTTAAGTGGCTACAGGCTAACCATTAGTATGCCACACTACGTTATGTGTAGAACTAGGCTGCCATTATTGTGACAATCTTGAAAAAGAAAGATGCACAGAGACTCTTATCCTGAAATTGAAAGTAGGTAGCTAGCTTATAGTACGAGCTAGCTAACGCTAGGCAAAGCTAACTTATCTTGCTAGCACATTTAGCCACACTGCTAATGTGTTTGCTGCTTTGAAGAGAGACGTTAACCGTTGTTTACCCAACTGTGTGTTCGGTGTCACCGTGTTATCGGAATGTGACTTGATGGTTGTCACTAAGGAGCGGAGCCTTTCGTCTATAAACGGTTATTATATCGTTACAGTGTTTGAGCTTGGGGTTTAATTAGCATTCGGCTAACGAGCTAGCTAGCTAGTTAGCTAAGCTAAGGCTAACGTCGTAGCCCCCCCATTAGAAAGTATCGACAAGCCCGCACAGCCTTCTAATGAGTTTAACTGACAGGAAAGTGGCGTCCAGTGGGTATTCCTCATCGCGACAAACAATGGCAAACCCCACAAACGAGGCCTTGTTTTTGCTAAAGGATGTGAAGCCTGGCTCGAAAAATTTGAATATTGTATTCATCGTTTTGGAAATAGGTAAGTAGTTAGCCTGCGACTCTCGTCTCCACACACCCTCAACTCGTGTCTGTTTGTCTTAAAGGGGCCAGCAGAAAACGGCGCATTAATGACAGTAACATTTATCTACAAATGCCGCTTTGATTTGACGAGGTAGACCCCTTTTTTTTTTATGTGTAACTTGACATTGCTCTTCCTCCATTAGGTCGAGTAACCAAAACGAAAGATGGTCATGAGGTCCGCTCATGCAAGGTGGCAGACAAGAGCGGGAGCATTGCCATCTCTGTTTGGGACGAGCTGGGCAGCCTCATCCAGCCAGGGGACATCATCAAGCTGACCAGAGGGTAGGACTGCTCTCCTGCCTGGGAACTGATGACACGAACAGAATGTGCTCACTTTACATGCTGTTGTGACAGAGCAATGCTTCTCTTTTTTGTTTAAGGTATGCATCCATATGGAAAGGCTGCCTGACCTTATACACTGGAAGAGGAGGAGACTTGCAGAAGATTGGAGAGTGAGTGGCAAGACACAAATACATATATTTGTACTTGGGGAAAGTCCTTTTCCTCTTTTAGAAATCTGGTTGTCAGTTTCCTTCTTCATGACTAAATTTCAGAAACAAAAAACCTGGCTGACGAACCCTCATGCACAACTTTATGTCATGAGCACATTGTGAAAGTTTTATAACTCAAAAGCAATCAAATTATGAGTTTTAAATGAAGTATTTATGATATTAGTGAGATAATATTAACTATTTCCATAACTGAATAAACTGTGTCAGAGGAAAATTAGCTTCCCAGAACACTGTTTGAAGCTAGAAATGTGGCAGGGTCAGCCAAATATAAACAATGTACAACACATGGAACGTTTTTGGTCAGTTTGTTTATTTAGGCGTGGAAAAGTGCACCTTTAATTCCAATTCTTTAACGATTCAGAGAGCAGCCTCCTTTTTAGAGTTTCATGTTTCCCCCCTCTAAAAGATTTCAAATCTAAATGTGGAAGAAAAACAAAATCCTCCATGTTTCAAACTGTCCTGACCAAACACAGCATTTCTGAGGTTTGAATGTTATGTCAACACATTTTTTTTTTCTTCCCTCCGCAGGTTCTGCATGGTGTATTCAGAAGTGCCCAACTTCAGTGAACCAAATCCAGAGCTGCTAAACCAAGGGAACCAGCAAAACAAGTCTGTGAGTATCCATACACCCACTCCCAACTTTATATAGTAATGGGAGTATTTTGCAAATGCAAAATGACACTTGAATCAGAATATTCTCAAAAAGAAGTTTAAATAATAACTTTTCCAAACCCTTTTTTGAAAAACATATCTGTTTCATGGCCTGTATAATAATTGTGATTAAATTATTTAACATATTTATATCCAAGTTCTCAGTCCAGCCAAACAAAAGTGGTTGTCGGGTGTTAAAGATGACATTCTCTTCCCAAAACAGGGTAAACCAGACCAGAATCAGAGGGGAAACTCTCCACCCAATCAGAATTCAGGTACATCTGCACCACCAGGTCAGTATAAATTCCTTTTATCCAGTCAGAAGTGTGTATGTTCTGTAGAGTGGTACACATTGATGTTGTCAGTATTGAATGATTAGATTGTTGTGTGTAACAGTTAACTTCAAAAGTAAAAATCATTGCTTGCTCTACAAATCTGATTTAAATGATTTGAAAATATGACAAAGTTAGTGTTGTGCCTTCTTCTATTCAGTTATTTTTCAATGTATATTCTTGATGTGTATGGAGAGTAGGATGCTCAATAAGTCTTTCTCACAGCAGACATTAACTTGCCATAATAGGAAAATCAATAACATTAACAGTGGTTCTGTTCTTTTAAAGTGCCCTGGTAAGTCATGACAGGGAGCCAGCGTGCACAATGCCTGGACCCTGAAACAAAATGTATTAACTTTATTATTCACTGTTACCATTTCATACTGTGACATGTCAAAGTGCCTAATGTGCCTTATGGGATTAAATGTCTTAAGGTGCCTTTATTTGTCTCTGAGGACTGACTTGTATTCGTCATCCAACAGGTAATGGTTCCATGCCGCCATTCGCCAACAACAACAATAACAACCCGCCACCCGGTGCGGCCCGTGACGCTTCGTTCGGGGGCATGGGGCGACCCAACGGTCGGACACCTGGAAACGGAGCGTCTCAAGCTGCTGTTGCAGGACCCCCAACGACTGCAAAGTCTTCAGTTACCATTAGCAACGGCAGGGACCCACGCCGTGCCAAAAGATGAAATTGGGGGTTACAGGGGATCATGTGGGAAGACGATGGACCTCCCCACTTTTCCCCCCGGCCTCCTTATTTTAAAAAAACAAACATTTCGCCCCCTTCCCCATCACAGCCTGTATCGGCTCTCAAAATAATTAATTCAGTTAGGGACTACTTGCATCTTTTTTTATACAGGCTAACATTGTCAAATGTGTCGTTTTTGTCATGGGTAGTAGCGCTTTCAGTAAGCAGCACAGTGTGATTGTGATCTACCACTTGATGCACTAGCAGGACTTCTTATACAGTCGAGCCTGGAGTCGTGGTCCGCCTTCTCAGTCCACACCCTTTTCCTGGAAATCTCACTGCAAATTGCCAGTCCTGTGCCAGTGTTACCTCCCCTGACACACTGTCCCAACCCTCCCCTTCTCCTATTTTGTTCTTTCAGACTATACACCCTACTTGAACACTCGATGCACTTTCTTCTCTTAATTTATGTCTGGGCAAGGTTGCCTGTCATTTAAATCAGGAAAATCAGTTTCTGCTCTTAAGTGGAAAAGGCCTTAAGTTGGTGTAAATGACTTATTGGACTGAATGCACAAAGCGACATTCTTCATGAGGGGTCTTCTTCCTCCTAACCAAACTGTATCCGAAGTGACTCTGTGACAGGAAAGGTGTTAGTTTTGAATTTTTAATGGTAGGTAGGTTGATATTAAACTGTTTTTTTCATACAATGTTTTTTTTTTTTTTTTCTTGTTTGCCATCAATTGTACCTTGATCGCGGTGGGACCACTTAAATACTGACAAAACGGTTCACCGAATAAATTTTACAGTAATTCTGCTGCCACCTTTGTTTTTCTCTAGTCTGTTTGACAGTTGAACACAAGTTCAATGGCAATAAAATATACGTTGAGTTGCTCATACTGCCCATTAAGCGGTTTAAAACTGCCTTTCAAAGCGATATGACGACAGATACATTTACTGCTAATGTGCAAGTTTCTTGAATGAAGAGTTTGTTTGGGCACTTGGGGGGAATTCAAATATTTTCTGCTGACTCACACGGTTTTTCACTCGTATCATGGTCAATACCCCTGCACAAGAACTTTATGAAGGGTTCTGGAAGCCCTCCAAATGACCACTAAACCTGCCATTTTGCAAGAGCTCCATGTTTCCACCAATAAATATAAAATGCGTCTCACACAGAACTTCATGTTTGAATTCTACAGCACCATCTAGTGCCTACAAGCATAAACTGCGTTTGATACTGTAGAAAATGCTCCAACATGTGTGCTACATCTGAGTATCTTGTCTTTTTGACCCCTTTTGTTGTTTCTCAAGCAGGATGTGGTAAAATCACGCAATTAAGCAGCTGGAGGTACTTTTTTAATGATTTAACTTCCTTCTTCTCAGTGTAATGAAGATGTTTACACTGTTATAAAACAAAAGCCCTCACATTAAGTATTCCATTTTGAAGCAATGCATTGCATACAACAACCCCCGTGTTTCCTCACATCCTTTGTTGCACCAAGCACCTGAACACAAGTGGTCTCCGGATGTTCACGTTAAACATTTTACTTTTGATGCACTTTCTTCTGCTACTCTCAGAGATGAATCCACATTTCACGTTATACAAAGGAATCTGTTAGATGAAATAACAGCTCTCTTGTTTGTGCATGTGTCACTTTTTTTTTCTCCAAGGAGAGATGAAAATGGCGAAGATGGTAGACTAGAAACTGAGCCATCTGTCTTGTTTTATCTGCCCTCGAGCTACATGAAATGTAAAACTTTAGCTGAGCAAGAGCAAAGTCTCTGTCCGAATCTTAGAAAATCTCCACTTATTCTATTTTTCTCTTCTTTTGTTTTTTCTCCCACTCCCACAGGGCCCAAACCCGTATGTACAAAACATGTTGTTGTAATTCCACTTGTATTAAAAAAGGGCAGCACTTGTGACACTGGAAGTTGAAACACATGAGAAGTGCGGCAGGAAATGTGATGCTAGTCGCTCATGTGTCAACACAGACGCATGTCATGAGCTGGGAACTTCCTCTCAGCGGCGTCAAACAGCATCATGTGGCTGAGGGCATTTTTAATTTCTCTGCAGGTTGATATCAGCCCAGATATATACGAGGTTCAGACTATTGCACCATCAGTTGTGGTTTCTGTTCCTTAAATTAACAAATAACCAATTTTTTTCTTATATATTGTACATTAAGTTTAATATAAATGTCTTACAGCATAGACAAGGGCATCAAATAAACAAGATACGGGTAGAATATCATGATTATTTATCCCGTGTTTGAAAACACCGACCTCACATGAACTAGTTGGTTTCACTTTAGATTTTTTGCACGCAGTGTGACAGCATATCTCATGACACCAATGATTCAGACGACGTGGCCTGGGTTTGTTGATGGGGAAGACACGTGTTTTAAGAATAACAACACAGTCTGATATATCAACAAACCCTGCGACATGAGTAGAAAAGAAATGCTGCGAGTTAAAAAACGTCAAACGTCTAAAGAGAAGCTTTTCAAAACATTTTACTGAAAAGGTGCATTCATCTACATACGGTGAATATCTTTAAACATATATCAGGAATCGTAGTACAGTGTGACAAATAAAGATAAAGAAAATGAAAATAAAGAATACAATAATTCAACAAATCTCTCTATAAACTGAATTAGATTTGAGTGTACAACATCCACAGAAACATGACACTGCTGACCTGAAACACTTTTTTTTTAAAAGGTGTGATACATGTATATTTTCAGTTGTGTTTGAAATCATATCTCCCCTTTTTTTAATTTGTAGAGCAAATCAAAATATGTGGCCATGACGGCAAACAGGAAGGTGGGCGCTGCTGTCAGGGTGGTGGGAGGGGTGAAGACAGATACATTAGATACCTCCTTGTCAGTCTGTGACATACTCAGTGCCTCCTGCAGAGAAGAGACCACAATGACCGGTGAGTAGCTTCATCCTTAGAAAAATCACTTTCATTACAAATTATTTATAGTGATGACATTTAATCAGTACGTATACACAACGAAATGAGATAGATTACACATTTCTGATGAAAGTAAAATGTTTTTTTTTATTTTTTTATTTTAGCTCCAGTTAGTTAAAAAACAGCCAAAACAAAAACAAATTCATGTTATTTATTCCAGGATATGTTGACGACACTGTGCATCACATTAGTTTGTGCTTCAGACGTACTGTGACAACCTTTTGTATGTAAAATCTGCTGTATTCATCTGTTGTCAGGGTGTCTGCAGGTCCTTGAATAGTCTATATGTCTTTAAACAGTCTTAAATGTTAATATGTGACGTCTGAAATAAAATCTAATTTCATCTATCTATCATTTAAGCTCTTCTAAGTCCATATTTTGAGATCTTAACCTGACTCACACTACATTACTTACTTACACTGACTTAAGTACTATACACGTAAATCCTACCTTTACAGTTTAGTACTTGTCTTCATACCTCTATGATAGAAGTTGATATTATATATGAAACACACATCACTTTATACTGAAATGTATTTGGCATCCTCGGGAAATGCGGTTTCCGGTTGGAAATGCAGCTACACATGTGACACATATTCATAGACATACATGTCACATTAATATCCTCAGATCCAGATCCTATCTAGCAACACACTGATTTTGGTTCAGCAACAGTCAAGTAAGGAATAAAATAATCCTTCAGGATGTTGAAATGTTGAAACAAGCTCTAAATTGCCGATTTAAAACAACTGAGGGGTCACAAGAGACGCTGCTGGCAGGTCTGAGCATGCTTTTGTTATGAGCTGCTTGAAAGTATTGTGCCACAGGTCCGCCAGTAATCTCTGCACAAATTTGGTGTTTATTATATCAGTTAGTTTCACAGACAAACTGCTGAGCCGGGCTGTGCTGTCAGTACCTGCATGAGAAAAAGAAACTGATCCAAATAAGGCATTAAAAAGCATTAAATCTAAGTTTCTGAGACCTGCAGACACCCTGGTATGTTAACAGGTTTATGTTAGTTACATGTGTTTTGTATGATTAAATTGTTGTTTCACTTGCTGTCCTCAGATCCAAACTCATCTGCTTTTGTCTTAGACTTCAGCGACATCTACGACCAGCTAAACTTTTCTTATAATTACAATTACTCCGAATTCGTCCCCAACCTGGAAACGCAGCCCTGCAGCCTCTTCGAGATCCCAGATGCAGTGACGGTCGTTGTCTGCATCTTTTACATCCTCGTCTTTCTGTTGGCGATTCCTGGAAATCTCATAGTGGGGCTGGTGATTGGCCTCAGCAAGCAGGCGCTGACTCCCTCCGACCTCTACCTCCTCAACCTGGCTGTCGCGGACCTCCTGCTGGCCGTCACGCTCCCGTTCTGGGCCACCTCCGTTACGAAGGGTTGGGTGTTCGGAGACGCCATGTGCAAAATTGTCACCATCCTCCAAGAGCTGAGCTTCTACTCCAGCATCCTCTTCCTGACATGCATTAGTATGGATCGCTACATGGTGATCGTGCGAGCTATGGAGGCACGCAAGGCTAACCGACAGGCGATCAGCTGGGGAGTTTGTTTTGGTGTCTGGGTTGTTGGGGCACTTCTGTCTCTGCCGGGGCTTTTAAATTCTTCCCAACCTTCTCTAACCACCAACCAGTGGGTGTGCGACGAACAGTACGATCCTATCAAGGCCGACATATGGCGGCTGGCCACCAGGATTCTTCGCCACACTTTGGGTTTTCTTATTCCCTTGGCCATCATGCTGTCCTGCTATGGAGTAACCATCCAGCGCCTGCTTCGTATCCGCGGGGGGTTTCAGCGGCAACGAGCCATGAGAGTGATTGTGTTCGTGGTTGTCGCCTTCCTGCTTTGCTGGACGCCATACCACATCGCAGTGATGACAGACACATTTTTCAGGTCAAAGATAGTGCCATATCAGTGCCCGGCGAGGATGGCGGTGGACCGGGCCATGTTTGCCACCCAGAGTCTGGGCCTGCTGCACAGCTGTGTCAACCCGGTGCTGTACGCTTTCGTAGGTGAGAAGTTCAGGAGGAGGCTGTTCCAGTTTTTGAGGAAGATGGGCGTCATGGAGAGGACATCGGTGTCGAGGAGCAGCAGGTCTTCACTGTCGTCAGAAATCACTTCCACATTCATGTGAGGACACCAAAGAGACACTCTGAATCGATCACATCAGTGTATTTACTCACGTTGGCATATAAATGAGCAGTTCTGATTTTTTTTTACAAGAGATTGTATTTTTTCTTTTTTTAAAAACTTTTTTTTAACTCAATGAATAAAAAAACAATTTATTTTTGCTACTTCTGTAAATATATTTTCATGCTTTTGTCTATTTTTTCTTCTTATTTATCTTTGTTTTGGATCCAGTGTACAGTGAAGTCATGCTGCTTTTTAAATAAGCTGTAAACATCTTTAGTCATTCCCCTGAAGTCCCCTCTCTTTCTTCAGAAGCAAAGTTCTGATGGGAAACTGTGCAAAACATGTTTGCCAGGTTTCAAGTTCAAGTGTGTGTGTGTGTGTGTGTGTGTGTGTGTGTGTGTGTTTCAACACATCAATACTGTATCACAACATCAAGACAAAACATCCGCTGATGAACACCTTGGTGTGAATGCTACAACTGGCCTTTGAGTTGAGACAATTAACCATTTGATGGTAAAATATCTGGCAAATATAATAAAGTTACATGTGCAGAACCGTCCAACTCAATGTTAGTTTTGTGTTTTATGTACTGTAATATCTGTAAGACTGTCAATTTGAGTGTTATGTGTGTTTAGCTAAAGACAGCAGGATGTTATCCATGTGCCAGTTTGCATTGTGTGAAGTTTTTATTGTCAATAAAGTTTTATTTAGACATACACTGCTCTTTGTCTCTGATCAATCAAACCCAGCTGAGTAACCTCATATGTCACGAATGCTTCTAAATTTATGACAAACAGCTGATAGAAGACAGGACTTCCCTCTGACTAATCCAGCGAGTGGTGTCTTTTTTTTTTTACATCCACAGCAGCTTGAAATAGAAGTTATGACTGCAGCAGCAACAATACAGAAATCATTGGAGGTCAGGAGGTTTTCTGCCTCTGTGAAGAAAGAAAATTGCTTTAAAAAAGTGTTGTAAAGTGATTTCTGGGAAGTGCAGCTGACAAACACAGCTGCCTATGTTAAAAGCAGAAGAAGAAAATGTTAGTGAAAGATTAGATTGCCACATTAAATCAGTGTTTTCATGGTTGATTGCAGTTTTAATGCGTCACACAAAACAAGAGCTAACACATGTTGTCATGTCAGGTTAATGGTACTTACGATGAAATGAAGATAAGAATTTGTGCTCTTAGATAATCAATTCACCATTAAGATTAAATAGTTGAGGTAGCATTCACATTCACTGTAGAGGCTAACGTTAGCTCAAAGTAGGCTACTGTATCTGACAACTGGATATTGTGTTTGTCACCTCCTTGAATCTGCTAATGGCAGATAGCTAGTAGACTAACAAGTTATGTGCTTTTCTTCAATGGTAAGTCTTATTTAAAACAAACTATTTCATTCAGGTCCAACATGTTGGACTTTCTGTTGTTTCAGGCCATCTCAGCTAACGTTAGGTAGCTAGCTAATTTGTTGAGAATGCGTTGTTACCAGTGACGTTATAATTGGTTGTTAGCTAGTGTTAACTGTTAGAAACAACATGCTAGCTGTGTGTAGCAACACACAGTCTACAAGACTGAACTTCTTGATCAAGCAAAGTAATTTCAAGTTCTGTGCATTATTTCACAACTTTAAACCACTTCATTCAAGTCCTGCATGTTGAACTTAACTTCTTAAAGCAACTTTAAGCTAACGTTAGGCACCAAGTTATTTGTTGAGAATGTGCGGTTACAGCTAGCGTGAGCATATAGCTGTTAGAAACAATATGTAAGCAATGTGTAGCAATAGTTTACTTTCAGCTTTTAATAATTGCTTTTGTTTTTGAGCTATTACAAGTGACTTTATTAATGTATTCTGTTGTGGCTATTTTTAATTTCACATTTGTCTTTCAATCACGCTGTTTTGGTGTTTTGATTGTTAGTTTATTTTTTGTTTAATTTTGCATATCCAGTTCTTTGATTTGTTTTGTTTTTTACATTACAGCATTGAACTGCTTGATTCATAATGTATAATGGACTTGGTCTATAATTCCTATTTATAACAGTTTGCCAGCAGTAGCCTGTATATGTAGTAAGTAATTTAGCTGTAATGTTAAGTTAGAAGTTGTAGTTGCATTTTAAATTGCACTGTTGAGCTATGACAGGTGATTGGCCTACTTATTGATGGTGATGTCATATTTGTGCCAATCTGCTAGAAATATGCATTATTTGCTATTTATTAATGCACTGATAGTAGGATAGCATACCTCATGCTAACTTAGCTGTTGTTGCAGGTGTTTTACAACTTAATCACCAATTTCCAGTGAATGTACTTCATCATACTTTCTGTATGCAGTCTATGAGACAGCAACAATTTTGTCAGTAAATATAGAAGATACTTAAAATATCCTTTATGGGGCCACAGCTGCTAGTTTGCAATGTTAGTGCAACGATAGTATTTACTTTTTCATGATATTTGACCACCTCAACACAACTGGGAAACCCACGTCAGCCGCTACATTTGACCTACAAATTGAATATCTGTCCCATACAGACCACGCCCTCCTCAGTGCCAAGTGTTGCACCATCTCACATGTGCTACTGACCTCAGGTTGGCTAAAAATGACGAGGGGGGCGGGAGCATGGTGGTAAGTGGGCAGACGGATCACCATGCAGCTGTCATTGTAGGACTTTCTGGTCTCTGACTGTCATTTCCCCCTCCGGACTGACTGGCAGAGGTAGGGGGAGAATCATGAGTGGGGTGATTTAACTCATGGGACAAGAGTGGGAGGGGGGGACACTGTGCAACTTGCTGGACAGGACTGGATGCTTGCATTCAAAAAGAAAAGCCAAGACGGATCTCAAGGCCGCTGGGAATAAAGAGGAAAACTCACTGAAGACTTACACACCTTGTTCTGCGGAGAAGTTAGGAGAAGTTGCAAGCTATTGGAGAAATGGTTACAAGAGGCTGAAAAAGTCATCAGGAAAAAGGAGGAGGAAAAGCAAGGCCGTCACTTCCAAGAGGCAAGTCAAGGGAGCTGTTAATGCAACATGATCCAGTGGGTCTTGCCCTAAAAATACCTCTAGGCAGGAGGGTGGCAGCTATCTCTATCTGCATAATTACCTGGTAATCATCTATTTCTTCTTTTCTTCTTCGGACAACAACTAAGATCAGAGAACAGCACTTTGAGGAGAATGAACCCATGGCAGAAATGTTTCTAAGTATTTTTATTTGCCCTTTCCAAGTAAATTAAAGTTGTAGACTATGTTAAATTCACAATGTGAGAATCTTCTTGACATTAAACTCGTAATGCCCCCACTTGATTTTGATCTAGAGAGGGCCTACTGTTAGTTAGTTAGTTAGTTAGTTAGTTAGTTATCCACTTACACAGTTAGAGAATCCATTTAAGGATCTACCAGATCAGCTCAATCATGAGAAAGGCTGAGGTGCAAATGACCCTTAAAAAAGGGGCAGATGAAGCAATGGCACCCCCGAGCCCCATCATCCCCCCAAAGCGGTCCAAAGCGAGCCCCGAGCAAGCCGTCCCGGACCCTCGAGGACCCGGTTATCCCACCCAAACACCACCCGTATTTATCCGCAAAATGAGGAATGCTGCCGTGGGGACGGGCTGTGACATCCGTCTCAAAGTAACTGTGGCGGGAGATCCCCAGCCTTCTTTATACTGGTACCACAATGATGACCTCCTCAACATGGAGAACCAGGAGTACGGAGGACTCTGGATTAGGGATTGCAAACCCAGTGATGCTGGCCTCTACACCTGCATCGCCAACAACCACCTGGGAGAGGCCCGGAGCAGCGCTGTTCTGGCTGTCTTGGATCTTGGTGAAGGTAAAACTCATGAAAACATTTAAAATATCACACTTGTCCGGTCTTCTGGTTGTTCTTCTTATAAGTTTATTTATCAGCATTCATGTGGCGTGTAAACAAATAATATAAGGAACAACTAACAACTTACCTTTTTTTTTTTAAAGAATATCAGTGAAATCATTGTCATGCTGACTTATCATGAGGTTTTAACTTCCTTGGAAATTACCCAGCAAGCCACAGTCACTCAAGAGGCCCAGCCGCCTGACTAGCGAGAACTACCTAGAAATATGAGACTGTTTTACTTCCTGTTCCTTTTAATTCAACACGCAGTGAGCTGACTGAAATCTCAACCAGGTCACAAAATACAATTATTTTGTGATTCATATTTCAGGATTCATTCGGGTGGTTTTAGGACTAAATTGTCATTGTCTTTGTCTGGTGCTGATGATCTTTAGCTTTTTCTTTTGACTTCCCCAGTTGTTGTTTGATTTTTTTGGCACAGCACCCCAAAAAAATAAAAGAGAAGAAACAAAATGCATAAATATAAAAGAGCACACATACACATTTACATCCTTTGTCCTTTTTCCCATTTAAATACATTCAGTGCCATTCAAATGTTTCTTTGCTACATACAATTAGAGTGAACTTGAATAATTTAAAGTGTTGCTAAATATTACACGCAGTTGAATCATTTCAAAGCACATAAAGATTGAGATTCTTTATTGCTAAAGCCTCATTTGGACTTAGTTTTCCAACAACTGTTTCCCAAAGCAGCTGTGACGGAGGATGAGCATCAGCTGGTGCTGTAGAAAGACATCAGTGTCAATAAGAACTATTTTTGGTAACTTGTGTCATCGTTTTGGATATTTATCCAAAATGGCATTCACTTGGATTGAATTCATCATCTCTGTTGTGCAGCAGGCTAAAAAGGTGCATCATTTCTGAAAGAAGTTTTTCTGAAGCGAGGTGAGGTTTATCTTTCAGTGGGAGCGCAGAGGAGGCCCTGGATGTTTAGCAAACAAAGACACGGATGCTCTTGAAAGTCCCTCAGCCCATTAGCTGAACATTTTCCATGTGTTGTGCGCTTCAGATTTGAAAAAAAGGTATTTTTGTGTTTGTCGTGGGTATCACTGTTTGGGATTAGCATATGAAGAGAAAGTTGAATTGATTCCTGCCGTGTGCGCAGAAACGCTGAAAACAAATTTTTCTTTTTCTTGAGTTTCTTGAGTGTTTCACAGATTCCTCAATGTCAAACCGAGGATGCTCAGAAGTAGCTCTTCTCTGTGAAATCCAACAAAGCTCTTTCGATGCATCTAGCGACCTCCAGCACTGATCTAAATTCCGCTCACCTGAGTGCTTTGGCCACCTCGGCTGCTTTGAAAAATGACATTACCAGCTTCACAAATATGCCCTTCGTATATCAGCTCCAGCACTTTGTCATTGTTCTGCAGTGCTCGGCATGACAGTGTACTGGAGACTCATTCTTCAATTTGTTACTGCCGTTTTTTCCTGCTGAGAGAGGATTTGTAAGCACAGATTTGCATGCGCCAAGATGTCAAGACTTATCACCGCTGACTACCCTTCAATCAGTTAAGCATGAGTAAAGGTTTGGCAAGCGATAGCACTTTGTGATGACGCAGAATAAAGCACAGGGGCGCTTACATAACCTGCTTATTTCTCCACGCTCGCTTAAATTTGGGTACTAAAAGAATGGTGATGTCTGCAGACTGGACAGCACGATGACAAGGGTTCCTTTTAGTGTAGGCAGCAAGATTTCACAGTGGATTACATTTGCTTTTGCTGAATAAATAGTGGATGATTGGACAGAGTCCACATAAAAGATGCACCATCAGATATGAGAATAAAAAAAAACGTCACAACCCACTGGACGATGCTGACAACCAAACATGCTTGATTCTCCACATTAGTGTGATTCTTGGGAAAGAAACTCTGAGATTGAGCTTTTCTTTTAAAATGTAGTTGTTTCCAATTTACTATAAATCATTGGGACTAACGTTGTCATCAATGAACAGATTAGAAAGTGAAGATAAGAGGCCATAATCTGTTGTTTCCAGTTTCTACAGATGTATCAATGCGTCACCTGTGTCATGTTTTGCACTCTTCACATCAGGGAAGGCACAATATGTGGAAACACAGCAGTACAATAGGGAAGTGGCCTGGAAGGGGCATTTCACCACAGCCCTGAGATACAGTATAGCAGAAATTGATGCTACACTGAGGATATTACAAAAAAAGAAGGTGGTTGCGTGTGAACAGGCGACACAAGAAGTCATCTAGCTTCCCAGAGTTCTGTTTCATGTAAGATCAAACCACATGAAGTTTGTCACTTTCAACTGGACAAGAGCAGTCAGCGAGGATTATAAATGCAGAAATATGTATCCTGGATCCTCTGTTCTGTGTTGTGGCACATTTCTACCTTTTATTTCTACGCAACATATAGGGAATGCAGTGCTAACCCAAAAAAATACTCCAGGTTTTGAACCAGCTCTTAGTTCAGAAGTTTTTCCTCTGACTCTCCATTTTAACCTTCAGTTTGATTCAGCTCTCGACTGCTTTACCATGTGCGTAGTCTCCAGCTGTCCTATCACTCAATGATACTGCCCGAACCCTTTCTCTCTCTCTCTCTCTCTCTCCCTCTCTCCCTCTTTGAAAATGTCTCTCTGGACCGCCCCCCTCGTCCACCGACTCTGCCTAGTTATTTATACAGTGGAATGTGCCAGGCCTTAGATTTTTGTGATGTTAGCAGGCCAGCGTCTCTCCTGTTACATAGGAAGACATCACTGCTAATTTTAGCCTGGCCCTGTATGACTTTTTTTCCCTCAACTGATCAGGCAAAGGGCCAAATTTAATATACAGAATATCTAGTAATTAAGGATATTTTGAGTATGTTGTGATGCCACGATCCATATCGTTGTTACCCAGTAAAAACTCTGTCCTCTTCTGAGTGCTGCGCTTGAGTGTGTGGTCAGTCCATTACACAACGTTTAAGTATGACCATTGTATGAAGTGGTGAAGCTTATTAGCCAATAGCTGCTACTTCCTGTTCATGCATCTCAGCAGACACAGACCAACAAGTGTTTTTTCGAGAGCACCTTTTTTTTTTTTAGCTCTGTTTTAGTCTCCACCAACTCATTAAAAAAACAAAAAACAAACTGGTGCTTTAGCATGTGAATGCTCCACTATGCTAACCCGCTAGTAGCTAAATGTGTCTGTCTGCTGTTTGTTGCTTGTACAGCGCGCTTACCTGATTTTCTTCCCATGAAAATAGGTGATTGCTGCAGCCTTGATCATCGATCATCGTTATTCATATAGAAATATTGATCATTTCAGCTTTAAACCAGCAATAACTAACCATTTTTAGCTTCTTCGGGAAGTGCAATCAAGCTATATATTCGAGACCGAAACATAATCACATTTTGAGTAGATAAGGCTAACTTGTCAGCAGCTGGTGCAGACTAACGTTGACTTCCATGTGGAGTTATGTCCGGAGGTTTCTGGAGGTTGAAGTGTTGGTGAGACTGAACCCAACAGACAGCTGGAGGCTGTAAAAACCAAAACAGTTACTTTAAAAAATGCTAAAAAGCTGCAGCTAATGGAGCTGCAGATAGGGGTGATAAGTAACAACTAGTAGCTGACAGTTATTCCATTTAAAAAGATATACTGGCTGTTTAAAGCTTGCAGAGTAATCATACTGTTTGCAGAGACATAATACTGGGAACTTTAGAAGTCGCTTCTGAGCGTGACGATGGCCTCTCTCCAGGGTGTTTGGATAGTTTCCTTATGCTCCATGTTGTCTTCCTCCTGGTCCATGAATGTGGCTGAACAGGTGGAGCTGCAGTTACACTGTGGAAATCCCCTAGTCCGCCATGTCGCTCTAATAAATAGCTTTAATAGCACATCAACAAATCAATGTTGTTTAACGGTTTAGACGTCCTGAAAGGTAATCATGGGGTTTATTAGAGCAGTGAAATGACCTTGAATAGCAGACTGTTTCGACGTATGAGGGCTTTTTAGTTCCCATGTTCACATTCAGTAGAGTATAATATCAAAGGTGTAACAGCTCATGAAACATAAATGAGGACATAGCGATGAGTAATAGTGGTTGGAATCCTGAAATCTGTCCAAAGTCTTAAATTATTAAGCGCCTTACAGAAAAGTAACTGTCTTGCACAGTGTGGAGGAAAATGTAACTAATCACCATTATGTTGGAAAAATCTGGGCTTTTTGTCATGTTGCATCATGTCAAACCTGTGCAGCCTAGTGTAGTTCTGCTACTTATAAAATAATGTTATCTTACATATTAAAGTGAACAACAGCAAAACCTCATCGCAGCAAATTGCAGAACATCAGTTCGGCTACACGAAGTCTCTTGGTTGCAGTTTTTTCCGGTTTGAATTTGCTATTTTATTTACTGTAAAGTGTAAAGCATACTTCATCAACAGAAAAAAACTAGAGTAATAATATACAGTAAGGCAAAGATTTTTTAACTTAGTTCAATGTGGAATCACATAATTATACAGTTTTGGCTGCTGTAGTCAAAAATCTGCTACCCAGCAACAAAAATGTCCCCGGCGCATTTCCAAGATGAGCGTAAATGTTAATTAACACTTCATTGTCTTCCACAAAGTCAAGATTCTGCCAGTGTTGGTGAGGTAATTTCACTTATGGTTTATTTTTCTGGACTTGTGCAAAGACAAGAATATTGAAACAAGCCAAACAAATAGAAAACAGAGAAGAAAAGAACAAATCATTCTGGCTTAGATTACAGAAAATTACGTAAAGGTGCAGTTAGTGATTCTAAACCTCCAAAATCAATTAATGCAACTTTAAACAAGTAGATTTTCATTTTAGGAGTGTAACCACTGATTTTAAAGCTGCAATATTTGTTTTTTAATGTACTTTTTTGGTCACTTGGCAGTAGAAGAACTCCACAGCGTGCTGATAAACACATATAGTTTACACATTACCACCTTCTAAAGTCGTAACGGTACGCCAGACACACTTTTCATGTGAAATTAATCCACAGGCTGTAAAATCAAAACACAGCTCAATCCAACAAGCTAATTGAGGCTATAAATCTTCCTACAGCTGTCAGGAACTCTTAATATTTAGTTTTGATTAGCCTAGCGTGCTAATACAGGGTTAAAAGTGCAATATTTAGCATTTTAGCATCAATAAATCATTCTAACCAACCATGAAATAGCCTCTGCATTCATCGTGTTCCACCAGCAGTGTTGAAGATTATGAAATATCACCACAACACACACGTTATTATTCTGAAACAGGTTATTATTCCAGCTCACAGTTGTCGCCAAAGCTTGCTGCAGCTTAAACATTGACTGAGTATGACAAGACTGAGAATCATGACAGATATCCCCTTTGTTGAAGTCACATATTAAAAAAAACAAAACAGAAAAGGTCCACACAAAGTGCAGCTGCCAAGGAAACAAAGAGGCACTCTCTGTGACCTGAGATTACATAATCAACAGAGCGTGTAATTAAACCTGTAGATATTTACGCATTTCATGCACAATACACAGTTGCAGCTGCAGTGATTAGATGTTGAGAATGAATCATTATTGATGTAGCTTCGTGTATAACGCTGTGAGTAACATGGTGCCTTTTTTTAGAATAGGTTTATTTATACCTATTTACTGAGGTGTGTGAGCGAGCTCCCAACATGCTCACGGTGTTATTCGGTCCTGAGCACAGTGTGATGCTATGCGAATTGAAATGTCATTCCAAAGCGCATCTATTTCTGAGTACCGATTTATACTAGGTGGTGAAAAGAAATGTGTAAGCAGTAATACCTTCTTTTTTTTTTTTCCTTTTATGCCTCCGGCGAAAGAAGTCTTACATACTGAGTCATTCAAAATGTTCCCACGTTTGTGGAATACTCGACAGTTTATACACCGAATGTATCAAAAGATTAGAAAGCAGCTGAAATTGTCTCATTCAATAGCTACGCGGCAGTGAGAGCAGCAATCAAATCCATCACATCCCCCTGGAAGCAGGATTGCTTTGTGTTGTCAGTCTAAGCAGGCAGTAACACGTTTTCTGTTTTTTTGCTGCGAGAGCTAACAGAGCTCAGGCAATGCAGAGGAGTGAGGAGGTCCCTGTAGCTGTTGCAGCGATTCTCTCCCATTCTCTGCCGACAACACAACGTCGGCTCATTACACCAGTTGAAGAATAAGACACAGACACATGGGGAGGAAGGGAAAAATGAAAAATGTCATCCAATGCTGTGGAGCACTGATCTCGAGAGGGCTGGATCACTCCCACTGGTTTTTCTGCCTATCGGTGTGCACTGCCTGTAGGGTGGAACACAGCGGGGGAAGATGCTCACACTGTCGCTGGCTATTGTGCGGACAGAGGGGCTCCCTCAGAGTGGATGATGTGCATTCAACAGACATTCGCACCTGCGGACGGAGGTTTATGCTCTGTGCTTCTACAGAAACGGATTCTCTCAGAGGAAGTGCTGACACTCTGAGGTGCAACTTGTTATGTAATGGACCAAAGTGCCTTCTGTCTCTTTTTGCGTTTGATTGAGATTGAGAAGCTGTTACTTGCATGTCAGCAGACTTACAGTAAATAACAAGTTGGATCTTTGCACATCCAAGTGAGATGTTACTCGCCGATGCCGATCTTTGTAGGAAACGACCTGATTTAGGCGTGTAGTAATGGCTCGGAACCCCCAGTGTATCTCGGGGAATACCCTGCTGCTGAATGTAAGCCAAGACAAAAAATACCTGTCGAGGACACACCAACAGTGGCCATGAAAAAAATCCAGACCAAAGAGAGAATCAGGCAAGTGCTGTTTCATGTTATCTCTATCAAATATATTTTCCTTCAATACTGATTCAACTATTTTATTGTATGCTGAACGTAGAAGATGTGAACGACCGGCTACCAGAGTGTTTTTCTCACCTGACACTGCAAGATGCAATGACCAGTGACATCTTTAATCAGGCGGAAAACAACATCATAACAGTATTGTTATGGAAAATAGTCACCGCTGCCAGCAGACTACAAACTCGAGGCATCGCTGTCACTTTGAATAAACTTCAAAGAATTGCAGAAGACTTTCAGAGTTTCACTAAAATGCTGAGATATTGGAATGTTTCTCAGATGTTGCTCATTAGGTTTGAGGGTGGGGGGGACTTCCTACACCAGAAACATTCTCTAAACATTCAACGTGAGTCTCAAATCAGCAGAAATAGAAAATAGAATCGAGAAGATGGTTTAAAGACAAAACCCATTTATTTCATTTTATTTATACATCTCAACAAAGAGTGCAAAACTGAGACATTGAGGTAGTACTCTGCAAAATCCAAATCTCATTTTGGAAGATGTAACTTGAGGGAGGTTGCAGTGGCAGGTTAATGAACCACACTTTGGCTGTGGTGAGATATGTTCAGTGATACCCCATCCAGTAACTCACTGCCACCATAACAGGAACTAATTAAAGTTGTAACATCTAATTGGTTTTTCTAGAACTTGCTTGCTATTAAAGGTGTGCTTTCAATTTAAATCTTTCCTGTAAAACAATTTAAAGTTGCATTTTCATCCTAATTCACTAAATTAGAAGCCATTTTTAAATATTATGAAACCTCCTTTGTTTACATTTATGTTTGCTCGCATTGAATCTTCTTCTTCCTTGCTGTTTCCTGTGCATTGCTATTTTTTTTTCTTTTTTGTACGTTCCCAGAATCAACTTTCAATCAGTGGAATTTTGTTAAATGATTACGACCTGCTCATTCAAAAACATCAATAATGCTACTAGTGGTCAACAAGTCTAAAGCTGTGTCCCACTTCAATATTGCAGTTTGTAGCACATAGTATATTACGTATTCAGTTAGATGATATACCATTTTTGAAGTTAGGATATTGGAACTCAAAATACTTTCTCAAAGTTTTATTTAATTCCATCTTGTGACATTTCATGAGATCATTTAAAAGCTTTGGCCTGCTGGTTGTGTTTCAGAGATAGATTCATCCTCTTGGGACCGTGAACGTCTGTGTAAAATCTACCGCAGTTAATCCAATAGATGTTGAGATATCTACGTCTGGACCAAAGTGGTGGGCTGTCCGACATTACCAGCCTTCGAGCCAAATACTAACATGGCTAATACTAGCGTAGCTATAATTAAGTGCTCTTGTGCATACCCAGACTTTAATGCAGCATGTACAGTACTGGCCAAATTAAGCCGTTAAGTAGATGATGCAGAAGCATATTTTACTTGTTGGTGTTTCAGCTTTCTTGTGCTCTCTTTGTCATATTAAATCTCCTCATTAGTCACTTATTCTTTTTATCCTAAAACCATCCAAACCTACATCATATGTGACTCTTTTTAAATATTATTGTAATCAAGGCAGAGTAGAGACAGACTGAAGCTTGATGTGGCTGAGAGAACTCTTACAATTTCTTTTTGCTCAAATAATTTGGATTAGCTGCAAGAAAAATGGTTAACTCAGTTGTTATTTTATGAGTTTTTGGGTTTGAGGGGTGACTTTTGTTGGTCTTATGTTCTTGGTTGGCGTACATTTGGTTTCAGTATTTGAGATTTGGAAAAGATCTCTTTGCTGTTTTGCTTTTGGAAGCATCTCCATTTGTAACTGCTTTATTGAGGTTGTGCTATTCTGAGAAAAGGATTGCATTGCGAACATCCAAGGAAGTTTTATTTTTGATAACTGCACTGTAGGGATATGACATAAATATCACATTAATGTGCATCTTACTTTGAATGTATGTTTAATATCTTTGAATAAATCACCATAAGTTTGGCAGATCCTCAATGTAAACAACTCAGAAACTGCAATATTTTGCTTTTTGAATTAAAAACAACTTGCTGACATTTAGGAACAGCTGTAGGTGTAAAGTTTTTGCTTCTGCCAAATTCAAACAAACATTTTAAGTAGTTCTTTATCATGTTAATATGGCCAATACCACCCTATTGTCTTCTATTACTTCGAGGGAACAACAGAGAGCCTTTGATTTTTTTATAAGTAATTCCACCTACTGTGAAGCAAACACCTCATGAGAGCTGCTGGGATGCCAATGACTCAATAGTGCTTCTATTTTGAGTTCTACCAGTGACTGTTTTTTTTTTTTCTCTGCAAAAGGAAGATAGTCAAATCTTACAGAGGGTGAAACTGAAGCAAATAAGAAAGGAGCTGATTTTCTCCTGAAATTACTGAAACCCTATTTAACACAGATGCTGATGAGATTGTTATGAAGGATAAAGACTCAGCAACAATTCAGCTGCAGCAAATTTAGTACAATTAGCTTAGCCGTGCTAATGAGACCCTCAGGGTGGCAACTTTAAAAGTCACATAATTGTAATTAAATAGAGTCCAATGCAATGGATAGACTCCATTTAATCTTGAATGTGCAGATTAGGAAATACTAATTATGATATTTAAAACTAACTTGTCACTTTTGTCTTCACACCTGTGATTTTATCCTTTAAAAAATTCATGATTGAAATGTGTCACCTTCAGCATCACTGGGAATTTTCAGTTGCCTTTCACCAAACACTGTTGAAGACTAAACTGAACGGAATAATGTAGTTTGGTGGTTCCCATGGTAACAGTGGGCTCTCTCTGCTTCTTCTTCCACTTTGTAAACATTGTTTTCCACTGATGCTGAAAGATCAAAAATTGTATGGCTTCAACTTTGTAAATGGTTTTGATTGGTCTCTGATTGTTCCTGTACTTTCAGAGTGATTGAAACATATTTTCCATTGTTTTATTTTATTTTTACTTTAATTTCTCAGATTCCGAAACAACAGAGGATGAAGGTGGAGACCAATTTGAGACCAAAGAAGATGGAGGGGATGTTGAGGACCAGGCTGTGCCTACAGGTATCCACCATGGTTCAAGCTTACAACTATTTATTTTACTAATGTTTTTTTTATTTGCGTTTTACTGGTTTTGACAACTTTTATAGATCTTAGAATGTGTTAAAAGAAGCCTGTAGCTCAACTTCCCAGTGCTATTTTGTCGGCAACTGAACTTGTTTCAGTTTCTTAAAGACGTTTCAGATCTCATTCGAGAAGCATCTTTAGTTCTAAGTACACTGCAGGCTTTAGATAGTTTGATTTGAAGAAATTTCTCCAATGAGAGCTGAAATGGCTACAAGAAACTGAATCAAGTCCAGTCGTCTATGGTATAGTACTTAGAATTACCATGACCTGGATGACTGGACTGTAAACATTTAGCATACACAGTACAATGTTTATGCTGGAAAACCAAAACAATGTGCTCAGAGGCACTAAAATGCAATGTTAAGCTAAAGGGAACAGTAAAAAACTGATTGCTTGTTAGTTCCATTTCTTCGTCCGTAGAGTGACGAACCCTTTACAATTTCTCATTTGGATCCAATATTTTGGATCAGTGCATCTTAACATTCGCTTGGTTCCTAATCAGTAGTACCTGATTGCTTAATATGTCATACCTCCTCTTTACATGTGATGCAGTGATGGACAAATATGCAGAAGATGACAAAAGAACATATGGACACGAGGATAGCTCTAATACATCCAGGTGAGAAAGACATGGGCCATACTAAATTCCATACCTAAATACAATACTTAGCTGACCGTGAATTAGTAATTACCTACTGATTCGAAAAGATTTTTGTTTTAATCCTCTACCTCAGGAACCAGTCAGATTTTTCAAGAGAATCTCCACCACAAGTCCTCCCACCTCCATCCCCAAGACTTGTCAAACGTCCCTCGACCTCTCCCATGTCAAGTCGCTCTGGTTCAACTACACCTATCAACTTACGGAAGAAGATTGTGTTGCCAACTGAATACCAAGACACAGTTCCTGGGGAGTTTGAAGAAAAGGTTAAGCAGCCAAAATCTCTTTCCCAAGGTAACACCCAGGACTCCAGACCACAGACTCCAGTGAGCGACTACTCACGGAAAGAATTTACTCCCAGACCATCCCCGAAGCTCACCAGGGCAAGCTCAAAGGTTTTTGAAAAGGTCCGTGGCTTAGAAGAGCGGAGACGAAGCCTTGATATTCCGGAAGGTTCCATCTCGGGAAGATCCTGGGCAGGGTTCAATCGTGCTGGATCTGTGGATTCAGATGATGGAGGCAGCCGGTTAGGCATCTCTAGAGAAAGCTCAAGGGAAGATCTTAGGGAAGCTTTGAAAGAGGATGCTGCTGAACGAAGATCTATGTTCAGACAGAGAGCTGCTTCGCTGGAGGAGAAACCTCGCGTCTCCCAAAAAGTCCAGGACATTGAGAATAAGTTCACTGAGGAGCTGCAGCGCATTAAGAAACTTGTAGGTAAACCTCATATGAAGAAGTCTTTTTCAACTGAACAGCTCACTCTGAAGGCCAAGCAGCGCCAGCCTCTCAGGAAAATCGAACCTATCCCTCCACAAGTCCTTCAAAAGCTCCAAGAACGGGAACGTGCCCAGTGGGAAAAGGAACAGAGAGAAAAGGAAGTAAGTCAGCAACCAATGCAGCAACAACAGCAAATACCGCAAGACCAGCATAGATCCCAACCCCTAAAGACAGCAAGTACTGGTTCAACAACTGTAACCGTCAGTAGATTTGGAGAGGTTGCAGGCACCCCGGAGTCCATGCAGTTATCTGACCTACCAGGTCAACGATCAGTGAGGGAGTTAAGTAGAGTCAGTCCAGTTACAGAAATCATTCAGAGGTCATCATCACCAGCGTTATATTACCAACAAAGGGCAGAGTCGCCAAGCAGAAATGTTGCTGAGATGACATTACGCAAGGTTGAGCGAAGGCCTCCAAGTCCGCTCGTGCAAAGGGTATCTCGAATGCAAGAATCTCAGCACATCCAAGACGCTCTTGCACAAACATCGCAAAAGGATGAGACTTCGGGGAGAAAGACACCAATAGAAATCGTGTTAAGGAAAATTGAAAACAGACCTGAAAGTCCACTGGTACAAAAAAGGTCAGTCATCATGCAAGATCTTCCTCCTCAACCTCCTCCTAAAGCCTCAAGGATGTCACCAGTAACTCCAACGGAGGAGAAAATGGAGGTGGAGCTTTCTAAACCCGCCTTAAAGATAAGAATCCCCGCTATCATTGTTGAAGATGAAAAGATGGAGGAGGACGTTCCTGTAAAGACGAGTGAGCCTCAGCAGATTAGTTCTGGTGCCAAAGAGGGACAACAGCCGAAGACCAAAGGAAAGAAACGTCGCACTCGACCCCTGTCTCCAGAGTTAGGTTAGATTTGTTTTGCTTCTTTCAATTCACTTCCTAAAGCTTTTTGTAAAGTTCGATTCTGCTTGTTTTTCATTTAAATCAAGCAATTACTCATTCGTTACTCGAGGGGGCTTTCCTCTGATTCAACCACAAAAAAAAAAAACTAAACATGACTTCAGGCTTGTGTTTTGTTAAACTGTGCAGATTCATCCGATGATTCTTATGTGTCTGCTGGAGAAGACCCAATGGAGGCCCCTGTATTTGAGTTTCCCCTCCAGGACGCCGTAGCATCTGCTGGTGCAGATGTGCTACTAAAATGTATCATTGCCGGCACCCCGACTCCTGAAGGTGACATGATGTACTTTGTGTTGTAACAACAACAAAAACCTCAAGGGGTAAATCTGAATTGTATAATTGAGCAATCATTTCACTTCTCTGCCATCTCTGCTAAAGTTACCTGGAGGAGAGACAACGCTGAAATCACCAGCTTTGCACATTACACAGTCAAAGTGGAGGGTGAACGACATAGTCTGCTCATCAAATCAGCTAGAATGAGTGATGGAGGAAAATACTGTGTGACTGCTGTCAATCAGATGGGCAAAGCGTCCAGCAGTGCTACCCTTATAGTTAAAGCAGGTACGTTTTTACTTTTGTGACTATATACAGAACTGATTTATGGAGATGTGTTGTTCTTTTTCATATTTCTGACTCTTTGAAACTTGAAACTTAACTTATTTGATTAGCATTGTTATTTTTAAGGAAGTGCTATTAATTTCTTGCTAAGTGACACATTTTTTCATGTATAGTTTAGGTTTTAATTGTGTTTTTTGAGTTGCCCATTTAACCCAGATGACATTATTCATTATCGTAAAACAGAGAATTGTTGTGTGTTGTGTTTCAGCTGATTGCTCTCTCCTGCTCCTTTGTCATTATCTCTCAGAGCAAAATGTCTGTGCCATATATTCCAGCTGAACAACCTCACTTATAGTTACCATAGCAACTCAGAGGCGAAACTGAACCTATAATTTGCCCACTGAGGCTCCCTGACTCCACCCACTGTGAATCCACTATTGTTTAGATAACATATTTGACATCTCGGATTCTAATTATATTTCAAGGGGTTGCTTTGTTTTTGTCTTCTTTTTTTTTTTTCAAAAAAATACATGAAATCCTTGATCCTCTGTTTTCTCATCGACCCGTGCTGTCAGTACAGAACAAATAAAGTTTACAGAGTGAGGTGGATTGTACAAAAACTACAAAACATAACGTAACCCTGTTGTGTTTACAGAGACTGCACAAGAGCTGAAGGGAAACCTTGGTGTGCCTATGGATATCAGCAGCCCTATTACATCTGATGAGGAGTATCTCAGTCCCCTGGAGGAAAGCATGGATTTTGGAGGGCCGGAGCCGAGGCGAAGCATTGACTCGCGATTCAGGAAACCCCCTGCATTCCTGGTGAGACCGTACAGAGCTAGTCCTAATTGTCTTCCTCTTTTCGAGTATGGCATATCTATTTTTAGCATTGACACTCACCCAACTGCATTTCTGACTGGTTGGTTGCAGAATATTGCATGAAAATGTTCCATGTACAGGATGTCTTTGATTCTGTCTATAATAATTCACCCCATCAACACATCTGTCGATTAAAACTTGCAGGTAAGATGCATCTCTCGGCTTCTAACTTATATTACATCTCAAACAGGTAACAATGAGTGATCAAGCTGTCATTGAAGGACAGGAAGTCACCATGTCTGTCCGAATAAGTGGACAACCCAAACCCATGCTCTATTGGTAGGTCCCCTCACTTCATCAAACTGCTCAAACTCATTGCATGCATGGGACATGGAAAAGACCTTCTTTGTATCTGTGCCTGACTGCATAGTTTGCTCAGGAGCATGCTGCTTTATTGCATCTGTTAAAGGAAGTGGAAGCTTAATGTTTACTGCCTACCAATCTCCAGGCTGACAGAAATAGTCCTAATAGGGAAAGGGGATGAATAACACACTTCCCCCAATTACCATGGAGCTGCTCAGTGCCCAGAAACACAAATGTCTTGCTGAACTAATGAGCCCTTCGACAGCAATCTGGAATTCCCATACAGTGCTGAAGGCATCCGAAAAAGGAGACAGACCTGATTGCACTTTTTCCTTCACCATGGTCAGATACTTTATTGTTTATAGATCCCTTCCTCATATCGGCCAGTGGTTCTTTATTGCTCTTGTTAGCTGCTGCAGCAGCTCCGAAGAATTAGGCTGTAGACGTGTTCCATATTTCTCTTATCCCATAAAAAGACCAAAGCCGGATATGTGTTATTCCTCTGTGCAATCGAGCTCAGTTGTTGTTGGGGAACTACTAAATCACTTAACTGTTAACTGCTCCTTCAGTACAGTGAGCATTGGCACTGTGTTTGATTTTGAGTCAGTCCCACATGCACCATCCTGCTGCTGTAAATACTCACAAATGCACCATCTATGGTGTCGAATTAAAAATACTTTCTCACACCTCTCAATAGTGTGAGAAAGGATGGTGATGGTTATGATTATTCAGCACGACTCGCTAGTTTTCTCCATTTTGCATTAGCACTAGCCCATTTCACCGATAAGGAGACAGGGCATGCTGCGGGCCAGATGAGATGTGCATGAGGCACAAGGCAGGATCTGTTTTAAATATAGCCGATATAGTGTTTATAATTCAAACAAATAGATCACAGATCAACATTTACATTTTTCCTAATGGAAGCTCAAATTTCAAATAAAAAGTTACAGATGAAATGTGTTGACAGATGGACTAACACATTGCTGGTTTTGGTCTTTTCATGGGAGACAAGAATAGTCTGAATCACTCTGGCAGGTTCTGTCATCGCAGTTAGTCATGACTCTCGAGAGACAATAGCAGAAAAGAAAGTGCTAAACATAATACTGCCAGTCCTGGTAATAATAACGTATCCAACCCCACACCCACTTTTATACCACCCAGAATAGAGCTTGCAGTTGAAGGAGTGTGTGCTTGGTCATCCTTCATCGCATATATTAAACTGAGTGGCGTACAAGTGATTCATCTCTTGTTTTTTTATAACATGGCAACAATTGTTCCGTTATTTCTGCTCCATTGTAGGCTGAGGGACAGAGTCACGGTGAAAACAGGCCCACGTCACATTGTGCGTGAGACAGAAGATGGCACTTTCCAAATGACCATCAAGTCCGCAGTGAGATCAGACTCTGGGATTTACACCTGTAAGATCATTAATGAGTACGGCACAAAGCAGTGTGAAGGAAAGCTGGAGGTAAAAGGTACGCTTCTCTTTGAATCTACAGGTGTTTGCTGTTACTTTTTAACGAATCAGAAATACAGATTTTAGATATTAAATATATTGTCCATGGCAATGTCGGCATTCTCTCAAATGAAACTAGATGGCTTGTGGTGCTCAAAGCGCCAAAACAAACATTTGAAAAACTCAACAGCAATGTCTCTTTCTAGGAATCGTGATCTGGTTACTAGAGATAATTCACAGATGTTGTGAAAAATGAAAATAGAAGCTATTTTCTTTCTACCTTATGCTGTGTAGAAGGAGGGGCACATCCACTTGTGAATAAGAGACTAGAAAAATGTAGAAAAATGGGTTTTTGATTGTAAGGTGAACTGTCCCTTTGAGAATGTACAAATCTTACAATACCATATGTGTCAACTTCTTCCAGTGGGTATTGAATCTGTTTTTTCTTACACTGTCATGGGGACTATTTGCCAAAAAACACTCCAGACACACTGCATGATCTGATATCACCATGTTGGTGTTGCTCCTGGAATATCATAATAAATGTTGCTCATTGGAACAAACCAATCAAGTTTTGTAATGTCACAACTTTTTATGATAACATATGATACAACCGTGTACTATATAGTCAAACTAGTTCCCTGCATTTAACCCATCATTGGGGAGCAGTGGGCAGGGGTGGTGCCTGGGGACCAACTCCAGATCTGAGCCAACGCCTTCATCGAGGGCACAGGCTGGAGAATTAACCTAGTGTGCATATTTTGATGATGGCGAGAAACCGGAGTACTTGGAGAAAACCCATACAACTTCGGGGAGAACTTGCAAAGTCTGCACAGAAAGGCCCTACCCCAGTGTGATTACAACCCAGGACGTATCGTAGCATATCAAAACATATCGTAACGTATCATATCGTAATGTATCGTATCATATCCTGTTGTACCTACTTGCTTACCACTGTTAAAAATTGAAAGTGAAAAAAAAGTGAAACAAAATGCAAAATAACAACAGATCGTAGTTTACAATTACTAAACAGTATCTACATGGGATACAAACCTGTCTCCTGAGTTTGAGCTCTGTACTCAGCCACGGCAGCGTTTCCAGATGTGAATTTTGTCGCTTTCTCTGAATTTTGAAATGATGGTCCTTGAGCAATACTTAAAAAAGACACAAAGGTTGTGAACTCACAACAGCATGAATGGTCCTGGAACAACACAAATTATCATGCTGTAGGAACAACACAAACACGGCGATATCAGATACACTGACTGGTATCGCTTAACAGCACTCTTTAGAATATGTCTTTTATGTCCATCCAGCACCACCAGTTGAGCCCGGCCTGGCAGTCATCCGCCCGGTCAGGGACATCACAGCCAAGGCTGGAGAGACAGTTTTGTTTGAGTGTCATGTCATCGGACCGAAGGACACCGATGTGGACTGGCTGGCAGATGGGAAACTGATCCAGCCGGCATTGCTCAACTGTAAGATGCACTTCGATGGAAGAAAGTGCCGCCTGCTGCTCAACTCCGTCCACGAGGACGACAGCGGCACATACATGTGCAAGCTAAGCACGGCTAAGGGTATGCTTCAAGATTAAATATCACTGTATGTGTGATGCCACATTAATGTACTTAATGCACTGTCTGCCTCTTCTGCTACTTATGAATTAAAATGTTTACTCTTCAGAGGAAGTGACATCATGTGGAAAACTCAAAGTCATCCCTTCAATTGAACCTCTCTTCACCCGTAAGCTGGATGTTCTAGAGGTCATTGAGGGACGAAACGCTCGATTTGACTGCAAAGTCAGTGGGACGCCGCCTCCTAAGGTCGTCTGGAGCCACTTTGGTAGGGATAAAATAGATATTATTGTTATAACGTTTACCCATAACATCCATTCCCTTTGTGAAATTACTGTTTCACAGTTTTCTTCACTTTTTTCATTTATTTCTTACCCTCTCTTTTATGCTTTAGACCATCTACTAAAAGAAAGTGAGGACATTCGTATTCTTCAGGAGGGCGGTCGCCACTCTCTCATCATTGCTCATGTGACCAGCGAGGACGAGGGTTTTTTCACGGTCACGGCCCGTAACAATCACGGCGAGGCAGAGAGCTCCGCCGAACTTTACATACAAGAACCGCGGCCCGCCATCTCCTCCCAGATGTAGGAGGGTGTTAATCATTCACTGTTGCTGCATATGGGTTAAAAATGTCATTTCTATTCAGGAACTGACATTTCTTCTCTTCCCTTCAGGGCTAAACTGGAGAAGATGCCATCGATCCCAGAGGAGCCGGAGGTCCCAGAGAATGAGGTGGAACGTTTCACCATGCCCGACTTCATCAAACCTCTTTACGACCTGGATGTGATCGAGGGAAAGGAGGCTGTGCTCAAATGTAAAGTGGCCGGTTTGCCTTACCCCACCATCGTCTGGTTCCACAACGGCAAAAGGATTGAGAGCACCGAGGACAGAAAGATGACACAGTGTAAGTGGATTATTATTCAATCAATGTTCAGGCATTCACAAAGTGATTAAACTCTGGGCTATTTATTCCAGACAGCTCTTATTTTGCATATTTATTGGAAGTTAAAAGGAAAATTAATATATTAATGAAAATGAAAATGAAAATGAAGCGAGAAACGAATCAATTGAATGTAGGAAAGAAAACTTAAATGACTTTGCATGAAGACAAAAACCTGAGCAAATAATCTCAGCCACAATAGGCAAGCCAAAAGTTTAATTAACCATCACATTATTGGTGCAGTATTTATTCTACTTATGAATTTATAAGAAGAAATGTTTTGTTTTACTGAACTGTGTATGTTTGATGTTTGACCATCTTGTTTTGTTTCATAACCTTTCTTCTCTGCTTCCTCCTGCAGTCCGTGACGTCCACAGCCTGGTCATCCGCTCTGTGTGTCATGCACACGGTGGCGTCTACAAGAGCGTCATCTCTAACAAAGTTGGCAAGGCCACCTGCTATGCTCACCTCTATGTCACAGGTGACTTTCATTCATTTCTCGGCTTGCAGCTCAACAGAAACACGAGGGGCCTCGTGCAAGATCCAGATCTGATGCTACTTCAGAGGCAGCTGTACTATTGTTTAGTTCTTGTCTCTTTTTTAGAATATTCTCAACAACAAAGTGGTCCATAAAGAGGACTAGATTAAATCATTTCTGACAGCAGGACTTGAAAGTGTTCTTTTTTTATTCTTTGGTAATATTTTTGTGAATGAAATTTGCCTAAAAATGGAGCAGAACAGTGGAGGAAAAGAGGAAACCTCACAAATCCACAACTCCTGCTCAACAGATGGCATTCATCAGGCTGAAACGAGCAATCTCTGACAAATTTACAGGCAAAGGCAGATCAGAATCATTTATGGACCACTAATTCCATTGTGATGATTTTTTTTAAGATATCCTCCCTGACCCTCCTGATGGGACTCCAGTGATAGAATCCATCACCGGTAAAACCATCACCTTAAGTTGGAAGAAACCAAGGAGGCTGGACCCTTCCATTGGTACGCAAGATTGATATTTAAAAGGATCTCATTTTAAGATCTTTATATTAGTTTCAACATTGTGCCACAGAATTTGGCATTAAACCAATTTTTCTTTTAGACCCCAGCTCCCTGATGTACGCCATCCAACAGCAAGCCCTGGGCTCCATCCAGTGGACCATCATAGCGTCTGGCCTGAAGGAGACCACCTACACCATCACCACCCTCTCTAAAAGTGTGCGTTACGCTTTCAGGATCCTGACCATCACCTCCAAAGCCTTCAGCAAGCCCTCGCCTGCCACGGACCCAGTGCAGCTCCTGGACAGAGGTACATTCAGATTCATAGAGCATTCATCCATCTTTAAATATGTATGACCTGTTTGTTAAGTATTATCTGTGTGTACATTGTCTTCCAGGTGCCTATCTTCAGGAGGCTCCAGTGATTGTTGATAAGCCAGACATTGTGTATGTGATGGAAAACCAGTCAGTCACCATCACTGTCACGCTCAATCATGTCAACGCTGCAGTCATCTGGAAGAGGTATGAGTGTCTCTGCTGTCTAGTTTCTTATCAGTGTGTCTTTTTCTTTAATTTGTGTTTAGAAGAAGAAAATATAGAGTTAAAAAAAGACAAAGAAATCAACTGCTTACTCACATAATTTCTCCAATATATGCAGTATATTCTATACAGTTGATGTTGGTTTGATGATCTGTTTATACTGCAATTGTAATTTTAGATTTTAACATCCATGCTGTTATCACATGTTATCACAGCTATCATAATTAAGTCAAATGGTGATGAGGTCACCACCTAGTGGATCAAGGGTATTACAGGGCGGTCAGGGTGAATGACCAACAAGGCATAAATACAGTATGACAGTGCAAACAGACAGCTGTTTAATTCCAAGTGATTATCAAAGATTATCAAAGATTCCAGGACAGTGACAAAAGGTCTATCGTTGCACCCTGACTCAACACTCGATCAAGAGCCAAACCTCCGCTGCTCTCCTATCGACAGTTTATTTATCCTTGTTTACAATATAAATACTTTTTTCTGCAGGAGGGGAACTGTCCTGTCCAGCAAGCCAGGCCTGTACGAGATGACGATGCCAGATGACGACCAGCACACGCTCAAGCTGCTCAAAGTGAAGAGTGCTGACATTGGAGAGATGATGTTTCTGGCCTCCAACAAGTACGGCAGTGACAGCTGCACCTTCAGTGTGGAGATAGCAGGTAGGCAGTTGATTGATTTATCAATTGTTTATCCATCTAAACATGATGAAATTTGGTATTTTACCTTTGCATCTCCGTTCACAGCTCCACCAACGTTTGAAACTATCATGGAGGACTTGGATGTCTGTACTGGGGAGACCCCTCGCTTTGCTGTGGTTGTGGAGGGCAAACCTGTTCCCGACATACTCTGGTTCAAGGTTTTTATCTATTTTTAAACTTACTGTATCCAAGTAGATCATTTTTTGTTATACATTTCCATAGAACCGATGCTGAAACTTAGAGCATTTGCTTTCAGAATGACATCCTGCTGTCAGAGAGCAGCCATTACACGTTTGTGTACGATGATAATGAATGCTCCCTGGTGGTCCTAAACGCTCGTCCGGAAGACTCCGGTGTTTACACCTGCACCGCTAGGAACTTGGCAGGATCTGTGTCCTGTAAAGCTGAACTCACCATTCATGAAGGTAAGAGGTCAACGAAAAAGCTATAAAATCTCTTGAAGTGAAGGAACATCCTGTCTTCCTTGTGATTAGATGTTCATTTCCCTGTGTCCAATTAAAAAAACTAATTACTGCAGCTAAAGTTAAAGAGGATCCAATGGAAGATGAGCAGACTATCCTGAGGAAAATGCGCAGACTGACTGACCACTATGACATCCACAAAGAAATTAAAAGGTGAGCAATTTTTAAGCCCACATTTCGTCCCGTATTTTGATGCAAGAGAAATGTATCATCTTGTTATTCTGTAAAGATTTAGTCAAATTAAGCCAAGATAAAAATTACGTTTTCTTTCTCCTCCAGAGGTGCGTTTTCCTATATAAAACGTGTGACACAGAAGGTGGGCAAAATGGACTATGCTGCAAAGTTTATATCCACACGGGCCAAGAAGAAAGCATCTGCTCTGAGAGAGATGAACCTGCTTTCCAAGATGGACCACGAGAGAGTCCTTTACTTCCATGACGCCTTTGAGAAAAAGAACGCAGTCATTATCATCACTGAATTGTATCCTTATTATGCAGTTAGAACAAAGAGTACTGTGCTGCGGAGTACACAATTAGCCTTTGAAAGTAAGTGAAATTACCTCAATTAAAATGTTTTTTTACTGTCACCTCACGCCCTGGGTTGTTCTGAAAAGCTTTTCATTAGAATGATAACCATGCATACATACTGTAAAGCCTTAATTCATCTTTAAAGATGCCACGAGGAGCTGCTTGACAGATTTATAAAGAAATCTACAATAATGGAGTCTGATGTAAGTCCTTGCAAATCTTAAACTAAGATTTAGTAATCAGATGTATGTCATTTTAAAAGATCTAATAAATAACAGCTATACTGGCACTTTTGTGTTCTGGCATCACCAGGTACGTTCATGTATAAGACAACTGCTTGAGGGACTGGATTACCTTCATCATCTCAGCATCATACACCTGGACATTAAGGTAAATTCTCATGGATCCACACTCACTGTCGCTGTTTCATGTAAAGACTTTATGAAAAAAGAAATCTTCAAAAATGTGTTTTTAACAGTTTTTCACAGTTTTTCTGATGACAAAATACATTTTTCTTATTCTCTCCTAAGCCTGATAACATCCTCATGGCGGACCCCCACAGTGATCAGATCCGAATCTGTGACTTTGGCAACGCAGTGGTGTTCACACCCGACGAGGCTCAGTACTGCAAATATGGCACACCGGAATTTGTTGCGCCAGAAATTGTAAATCAGACCCCTGTGTCAAAAGCATCAGACATCTGGTAGAGTACCTCTTGAAATTACAGTTTGTTTGTTTTGTCTTAGCCCACTACCTTTTTCTAATTATCTTCTTTGTTTTCCCAGGCCAGTTGGAGTTATTGCATATCTGTGGTGAGCAAAATCATTCTCATTATAATAATTGATTTTTTTGATGATTAAACGTATCCCAGGATGCTGAAATCAATGTCAGTTTATGACATGTTTGCCCATTCAGGCGCAATTCACAGGCTTGTTACTAAATGTAAGTATTTTCTTATGTTATCAGTCTGACAGGAGTTTCTCCATTTGCTGGAGAGAACGACCGTAGCTCCGTACTGAACATCAGGAACTATAATGTGGCCTTCGAGGAGAGCATGTTTGCTGAGCTTTGCCGAGAAGCCAAAGGGTTCATCATAAAGCTGCTGGTAGCAGACAGACTGTGAGTACACTGCTGGATGTTTTCTTCTTTTCATGTTCTGTTTAATGTGATTATTGTGCACATACAGAAAGAGATATATGATTAATTATTCCAACAGTACATTAAGGATTTGAGTTATAAGTATGCTGAATTCTACACACGGGAAATATTTTCAGTCAATGATATTTGATGCGATTCTTCATTTGAGGATAACAGTGTCTTATTTTAACACGTTTACGTAAACTTTACATAAAATCGTCTAACTGAGTATTGATGAGAATCCTGAACAAGCATGTAAAAAGACAACGTTGCTCATGTTAATCATTTTGTCTGAATATTAGATGCTGATCAAATGGACATCTGGTGTTTATATTATTTTCTAGTCCCTGTCTGCAACTCATATACTGTCTTCCTCTGGTTTATTAAGCCATATATTGTAACAAATGTTCATGAACCTGGAAAACTGAAATATTCCTTAATGTCTCTCTAGGAGACCTGATACCCAGGAATGTCTCCGACACCCTTGGTTCAAGGTAAGATGAGGCCAGTGGCACTTCACGCTACACTGATAACTATTAATAACCTCTTTCTGTATTAACTTCTACTTGACAAAACTGAGCAAGGGCCCATTCTTTATTTCTTTACAGACACTTAGCAAGGGAAAGGCCATAAATACAGAGGCCCTGAAGAAGTTTGTATCTCGCAGAAAATGGCAGGTGAGGGATTTTATATTTACTATTGGGTTTTTCTACAAAGCATTATTCCCTCATGCCTGCAGATTATTAAATGGCCATGTTTTTCCATTTTTTAATGGTATTTAATTTCTCATTGTTCACAGCGTTCACTAATCAGCTATAAATCAAAGATGGTCATGAGATCCATACCTGAGTTACTAAACGATTCGTCCAGCCATATCTCCATTGCAGTACCAAGGCACCTTAAAGAAGGTTCACCTTTGCCATCATCATCCTCTGATTCTGATGAAGACATTGATGAATTGCCATTTATTCCAATGCCGCTTAACATGGAATTCTCTGGATCAAGGAAGTCGCTGAATGACATCCAGACAAGTGAGCAGGAAACAGGAAAGCAGGATGGAACGAGTAAATGGTCTGGATCTCCTGTTCAAGTCCAGGAGGCGATGGATTGTGATCCAAAACAAACAGAAAAAGAGGGGGTTGAATTAACAGGTAAAGGCCGTATGCGGAAAAGGTCTTCACAGGACAATGACAAGGGTTCCTCAGATGAAGAATCACCTGGTGAATTACCGCAAAAGTCAGAGATGACTAGAAAACCCCTGAGAAGGGGTTCAAGCATGGAGTCAGACAAACCAGAGGGTGGAAGGCGAAGAGGAGAGCTAAGACGTGGCGGCTCAGCGGACAGCGCATTGCTACTCCGGATTACACCTGAGGAGGGACCTGAAGAAGGAAACCAAGAGGATGGCAGGAGAGTTCTCAAGAAAGCTGTCTCTATGGAGCTACCGAGGAGGAGCACCAGCCCAGGAACTGCCAAGATGAGTCAAGAAGACTATGCTCTGAAACTGGAGCTGATGAGGCAGCGACTGCTTCGTGGTGGCTCTGCGGACAAGAAGATGAGTGGACTGAGAGGACCCCTGTTGGAAACATTAGGAATGGGAGACGAAAATCGTGCAATATCCTCAGATCGCTACTCTCGTACTGCACGTTTGGGCCCACCGCCACTTACCAGAGCCGCATCTAGTGATTCAGCAAGGGACGAAGTTCCAAAACCCAAAGTTTTGCGTAAAACTGCATCATTCAGTCAGGGTGATTCAGAACCCATACCTTTACACCGCCGGTTGGGAGCTCCATTGGAGATTCCCTTGGCACAGGTAGAAGAGAGAAGACTCAAGGAGGCTATATCCATGTCATCTCTCACTGAGCAAACCAAGCTAGATTCCCGTCCAGTGACTCCCAGGGAGCCTTCGCCAAAACCACCAACACCAGAGTCCATCATGCAGGAAAGTCCAACTAAAACAGAAAGCGAGGAATCATTTATGGAGAAAGAGACAAAGTCTGATGAGGCTATGAATGAAAAGATGGATGGGCTGACAACTGATAGTAATTTTGATGAGAGATCGAGCACAAGTGGTTTCTCAGAGAAGGATATGAGCATATCAGAAGAACCAATGATTGAGTCAGAGTACATGGGCCAGAGAATTCCTACACCTCCTCTTGAAGTTCAGAGCTCTAAACTGGAAGAAAAAATGGAGGAAGAAGAAAGAGAAAAAGAGGAAGAAGTAAAGGAAGAGATTATGAAAGAAGAAGAGGAAAGAATTGTCAGTGTTGCTGAATTAAATGCTAAAGAAAATGAAAGGATTTCTGAGGAAAAGATGGAAGAAGAAGTAAATAAGCCTGCTAAGTCTTCTGACATTACGATAACCACAAGCTCTGTGATGGTCAAACCAACACAGGAATATTCTCATACCCCAGAAAATGTTGTGTCAACTTATGTGCCACCCTCGCTTCCTTCTCGAGTTGTTCTTCCAGATGGAAGGACTTCAGCATATGCCAGTATTATGCAGACCATCATGGTCCCTACACTTCAGCCTGTCAGTGAAGAATCTTTAGGCCCCTCAACACCTGTTGCTGTTCCAGCCATCTCAGCATCGTCGGTATCAAGTGAAACAGTTTTACCAACATCCTCACCTGCCAGCTTGCCCTCTGGCTTACCTGGTCCATCAAAGCCAGTCATCATATCAACCACTGAGCACCCTGCTGTGTACTCCAGGGTAGCATCGCCTGAAATGATCACAAAGGAACCGAGTCCACCAAGGACTATCGCACGATCCTCATCCCAGCAAGAGCTCCCACCAGGAATGGACCTTGATGACATTAGCTCTGAAGAAGTCTTTGAGGCTCGCTTCAAAAAACGTGAGTCTTCCCTCACAAGAAGCCTGAAATTTCTGTCACGGTCAAAGAATGAGGAAAAAGCACCAGCAGACTCTACAGAGTCAGGTGAGGAGATATACAGACCTGGGCCAATCGGTGCACCATTGGAATTATCACAGAGGAGACTTGAAGAGAAATCAAAGTCAGTCCAGGACCTTCGTGAAGCTCAAAAGGACCAAGGTTTTATGAGAAGGCTCTCTTTGCGCCTGAAGAGAACTCCATCTGCTGAGCGCAAGCAGGACACGACCAAAGACGATGATTCATTTGCTTCGAGACGTAGGCTTTCATGGACCCTCGGCCAAAGAGGTTCACAGGAAAAGAAGGAAGTAGAGATGAACCGCATGGATGGTGGAGGTGAAGCAGCGGTGGAACAAGATGAAAAGGAGCTCAAGAAACCTAATGAGTCACCGGTCTTTGCAATGCGCAGAAAGATTGAATCAACAGTGGCTGATATCTCCACAAGAATTCGTAGCTACTCAGAGGAAAGGAAAGCATCACAGGACAAAGACACGAAGAGGACACCCATTCTTTCCATGCTTCGCCGCTCTGTATCCGAGAACCGTGGTCCAAAGGTTCCCAGTGTTCCTCAGAACCAGCTGGCATCTCAGGCCAGCAATGGTGCCTCAACAGAGTCTCTTGACTCCATGTCCAGCCTCAAGTCCGACACATCAAAGGGTATGAAGAAATTAATTACACATCTTGTTGAATTTGACTCCACATTTGGCTATAAGAAACTATCAATCTTAAATGCATGATGATTGATTTGTGGATTGATTTTCCTGCTTGCAAAGGTGTGGAGGCTGAGCGCAGATCCCGCTGGGATCGATGGGGTCTGACCAGAGGGAGGCGAGACAAGACCGTATCGCAGCCTGACATACCAACAGCAATCTCCCGAGACAATAGTTCACTACGATCACGCCAGTACTCCAAACTGGCTTCTGGTAAGTCACGCAAGAGCATAAAGTATATGAAGAAACGCTGATTGCACATTGTCAGTGGCAAGGTTACAAGATTTTTCGAGGTATGATGAATCATCTTTCTTCGAGAGTTAGATAAGAAGACCAGATTCGTATCAGTCCGTTAGATATGAGGCAAAAGCCAGCAGCCGGTTAGCTTAGCTTAGCAGATGGAGTGGAAACGGATAGCAGGGCTCTATTGCTTCCTTCATCACCATAAGGTTGCCAGGTAACCAGCTTATACTTCAGGAAGTGGTTGCTCCTAGTCAAGAAATAGTCTGGAACATAAACCCAAACCCCAAGAAAGTGAACCAAGTCTTTGACATTGTGGCCAAACCCTGTAATTACATCATCCAAGTCTTTGTCCTGTAATTTCTTTACCACGGGAAGTGTTTAGTTTTTTTGGCTTCATGTACCACTAATCATCTTCAGTAAGGATGAAAAAAGCCTCCAACACTATATCCAGTTCCCCTTGATAAATCTACTGTTAGAAAGCTTGTGTTGCCATCAAAGAGAGCCTGGGTAGCTGTTTTCCTGTTTCCAGTCTATATTCTAGCCATCAATATATAATGTGGACATGATATAAGTGATGTAATGTCTTTTTCTCCCAGATTTCCCTCCAGTATTCCACATCAAGCTGAGAGATCATGTCCTCCTGGAGGGGGATCCAGTCACACTCAGCTGTTTGCCAGCAGGCAGCCCCCACCCACACATCACCTGGATGAAAGGTACAGATGATGTAATGATGTAAATAAGTATTACATATATTATCGTACAGATGGATGATCAGACTTACTTCACTTGCTAATTACAGTAATTTACATAATTATTCTCAGGAGCACGAGTGCAGACACATAATGATGGCTTACATTGTACCTCGCTGTATACTAACATATGGTGCCAGGACAACAGATGTTGCATAACGTGGATAAAGGATGCACAGAATATTTTTTAATCTTTCATCCTTATCCTTTTAAATAAGTTTTGTAAGCCTAAAAATTCATAATTTTGACGATATTTATCCTTGTGTGTTTCCTCAGATAAGAAGCCCCTGGAGATTGACGCCAGGATGAACATGATCGCCTGCCCCGATGGCCGGCAGCTACTGATGATCATGCAGACCACCAAAAAGGATGCAGGGGTCTATGAATGTGTTGCTACAAACCCCCTGGCCACCGTGTCCAGCTCCTGCACAATATCTCTTGCTCGTAAGACCTGATACAACGTTAATGCCAGTCTGTGAGAAGCAGTGAAGCAATATGCAGTATATATTATAAATAAATAGAGTAATAAATAATGTTCTAGTCTTGGCCGGGAAGAAACTGTTGGGCATGTCAGAGCCCAAGGACGGATGATGTGAATGTCATACTGATATATTTTGTATTTGCAGGTCTTCCCAATCGTCCTGGGACCCCTGAAATACCTCAGAAGTACAACAACACAGCCTTGGTACTGTGGAGGCCTTCAGACACAATGGCTCCATGCACATACTCTCTGGAGAGGAGAGCAGAGGGTCAGTGTTTACTAACAACGATTTAATGTTTTATTCAGGTTTTAAGCTTGGAATACACTGCATGATTATAGAATTGTTGTTTAATTCTAACTCATACTACACGATTAAATCATCTGCGATTTAAAACCAAAGCTCATGATTTAATCAGCTGTTGTCCTTTAAACTGAGTCTGTGCTCATATCAGTTGTTATTGGAGGCAGATACATTAAAGAGAAGCATTTGCTGAGGACCACAACTGGACCAACCTGTCGCCATGGCACTGTTTTTGCTGCTTTAGGCAGGCGCAGTGAGAAAAAAAGGTCAATCTGTTGCTGACCACAAATATCTGACACCTTAGAAATGTGTCCGATGCCAATTCTTGAGCAGAGCGACTGGTTGGCCCTCACTCCCCTTTGTAGACAACACGACAAACAATGCCTGACAAAGCAAAAAAAATGAAAGAGAGTCATGCAGCTCAAAAATCTGGTCAGAAACAGACTCAAATCTAACAGTGTATCCCCAGCTTCAAAGAGATGACAGTGATCAGATGTCCAGGAATGCTTTTCAGATCAAACCCCGCTGACTGAATGTGTTACATAGATCCACACATAATGGTCGGCCATCCATACGTTGTGTGTTGCCCTGAGCATGATGGTTTTACTTCAAGCTATGAGAAGATTTATCACTTCCAAATCCATTGTGCTTACACACACACACACGCACATATATACTGTAGGTATACATATGTTTCACTGTGCAGCAGATCCTTTCACATCATCAACAAGAGCACATCAATAATACAACAGGATCTTAAGGTTGCTATGGCAACATGTGGGCCACGGCCTACAGGTGAAGATGAAGTAGTGATATCTATACGGAAGATGAAATCTGCCAGCCTGGAACATAAATACATTATATAACCCTCAGTAGCTTACTGTAGAACCGACATTAAACCGAATGGAAATGTTTAGTTTATAGTATTGATACGTCCATAAATATGAAAAATAAGACTGGCTGAGGATTAGAAAAATTGTGTGTTTGTGTATTTGACGTATAATAAAGGCAAGTGTGATATTATAATACTATAAACTGTCTCTTGAACCAACATACTGATGATATTTTTTTCTCCCCAGGTGAGACCAACTGGTTGATCGTGGCTACAGGGGTGGCAGACTGTTATTACAATGTGGTTGACTTACCAGCAGGGGGCGCCTTCAGGTTTAGGGTGGCTTGTGTGAACAAAGCTGGCCAGGGCCCCTACAGCAACCTCTCAGAAGTCATAAGCCTGGAGGCTGCAGGTGTGTATAAACGAAGTCAATTTTAGATAAAGCTGTCCAAAATACTGTACACTGGAATGGATTTTTATGTACTAACGTGAAAGAAAGGATTCAAATTATGTAGTTTTTGTTGTATTTGTTTTGCCCTACATGTTCACAGTATATCAAGTGTTTAAGGTATGATCTTTGTCTCCAGAACCAGCTAAATCCAGCGCACCTGTGGTGGTCAAGACTGCCCCAGCAACCACTCCTCCTGCCCCTGTGGTGATGATGTCATCCATGAAAGTGCCTCCTATCAAACCAGCTCCTAGTAAATCCACTACAGTGACGCCTGCTCCTCCCGCAGCTTTAGCTCCTGCTCCTGCTCCATCTGTGACTAAATCTGCGTCTCCGGTAACCATCAAATCCACAGTGCCGGTCGAAGCTCCCCGCCCTGCCATTACACCGCCCGTTACTACAGCCCCCGCCCCAGATCCAGCTCCTGCTCAGACCACCACTGCTGTGCAAGCCCCGCCAGCCAAAGCCAAGACCACTCTAAGCATCAGTATGAGCAAACCTCAGACCAAGTTGGCGCCTCCACCTGTCGTGCCACCCAAACCTCACAGTCCAATAAGCCCAGTCCCCACAATAATCACAAAACCTCCTTCTCCCGTATCACCACCTGCACCTGTCATCGGGAAGCCCATTTCATCTGTTCCCATGTACAAGCCGACTACGACCGCTCGCGTTACTCCGCCTTCTCAACCCAGTTCCACTCCGACAACCACCACCCCTCCCATCACTCCTGTGACCATCACACAGCCTGTGGTGGTGGTGCAGAGCTTGACCCCTGTGCTGCAGGGAGTGGACAGCCGGAGTACCCCATCTGGGCGGATCACACCGTCAGGACGAGTCACACCTTCAGGACGCAGGACGCCGCTGGGAAAGCCTGGAGAGGGATCTCTGCGCCAGGGAGTTCCACAGAAGCCTTACACCTTCATGGACGAGAAAGCAAGGTAACGACATTTTTAAAGAAAAACTAGGCAATTTCACATGCTTTTTACGACCATTATTATTACCATATCTGTGTAAAATAAAATAATAAGATAGAGAGCAGGAGCAGAGAATAACAGGAGCAGTTAACTGGTTGATAGCTCTCTAATGAAGACATTTTCTAAGTATTAAACTCAATGGACATTAAGAATTTGCAAAGGGAAGTACTGACTTCTTCTTCGTCACACACAGGGGTCGGTTCGGTGTGATCCGCGAGTGCCGGGAAAACGCCACGGGCAACCTCTTCATGGCCAAGATCGTCCCGTATGAGGCAGACAGCAAGCAGGATGTGCTTCAGGAGTACGACATCCTCAAGTCTCTTCATCACGAAAGGATCATGGCTCTGCACGAAGCGTACGTCACGCCCCGCTACCTGGTGCTCATCTCCGAGTACTGCAGCGGGAAGGAGCTGCTCTTCAGCCTCATAGACAGGTGAAGCCAAACACCTGCACGTGTTGAACTGGGTGGTCAGAATCATTGCTGGGTTTCCTGTTAACACGGCCTTAAAATATTCTTCCTGGAGCTGAATTCATTCTCTGGTGTGTTTCAGGTTCCGTTACTCCGAGGATGACGTGGTGACCTACATTGTGCAGATCCTCCAGGGTCTGGATTACCTCCATACCCGGCGCATCCTCCACCTGGACGTCAAGCCAGAGAACGTCATCGTCACCTACATGAACGTCATCAAGATCATTGATTTTGGCAGCGCTCAGACTTACAACCCACTCTTCCTCAAGCAGTTCAGCCCTCCTATTGGAACACTGGAGTATATGTGTAAGAGTCCTGTTCGTCACAAACTGCTGGGAATTTAAAATTGAAGCTGCTCTAATCAATTTTTTTATGTTAACAATTGATCAAATGACTGTGTGGAACGTAAAAATGATCACCCGACTGCAGCTTTTTGCTGTCTTTCAGCTCATTATTGTAATTTTATGGCCTGCAGTTTTATAGATTTTAATCAGTTCATGGTTCTCATTAGAGGTGTTTCTGATCACACGGAAAAATCCTTAATAAACCGACTGTAATCTACCTGCCCTGCACCAAATGTGAGCATTTAGAGATCAAAACAGAGCTGAAAGGAGAGCGATTTATGGCATTAATTTCGACCGGGTGGATGGAAACATGACAGTATCAGTGTCTGCTAGATGTTAATAAGCCCGTAATTTTAGTTTATGCTACGCTCCATTCCAGTTCTCTTTACTTTGCTATTATATTAGAAAGAAAATAAAACAAAGCACACTTTATAGAGTGCAACCAAAAGATTTTACTCCTTGTTGATTCATTGTATTGATACAGATCTTCTCATATCATTTGCTGATATCGATGGTTTATGTAACTGTTCTCTTTGTGGGCGTCCACCAGCAACTGAAACACAGGAGAGTTACAATCAAACTCAAACTACGCATTCACACATTAAAAAAACAAAAAATCAACACATACCCTCACAGATAATTAATAATAAACTGTTGTTTATGTCGTTCCAAAGAGCATCTTCAGAGTTCCGTATGAAACAATGAAGGCTGTGCATTTTTTCCTTTCTTCTCCTCGCAGCTCCGGAGATGTTGAAAGGGGACGTTGTTGGCCCTCCAGCTGACATCTGGAGCGTGGGCGTCCTAACTTTCATCATGTGAGTTCTGCTTTCACAGCTTCCACCCAGCAAGCCCTCTTTAAATAGCAACGTAACAGTGTTCGTTATGTGAAATGAAGCTTATGATTGAGCAATTTGTCTGCTGCATTTGCATTTCAGATTTCAGGTATTTTCCTTATGCTGTGAATTTATGTGTCGTGGACATCTTGCTGCTTTTGCAATATTGAATGAATTCACGGCTAACCTAACGAACCCTCTCAGATATTATTGTGTTTTGACGTTTTGAGGGATCTGTTGTGAGTTTCAAATCTTCCCCCGGGTCTTTCAGGTTGAGCGGCAGGTCGCCTTTCATTGAAATTGATCCTCAGGAGACTGAAGCCAGGATCCAGGCGGCAAAGTTTGACCTCTCTAAACTCTACCAGAATGTGTCCCAAAGTGCCTCTCTGTTTCTTAAAAAGATCCTCTGTAGCTACCCATGGTAAGACGGTAATATTAACCCTGTTCTGTTAGAACTTCTTTTTGTGTTTTATTTTGAAACATTCAAGAAAAGAAAATAATATCATCAACAGAATGTGAAGAAATGTGAAGACGTGATTACAAGACATCTGTGTATTGTGTTGCTGAGATATCCACTGAAGTTAGCATGCTAACCAGCTAGCCTGTCCCGTCATAATACCACTTTGTACTTAAAGAAGTATTAGTCAGATAGTATCACTCCATCGTGGAGGGCAGCGTGGCTAATAGTTGAAGCAAGACACGTCCACTGCACCGTCATCGCACCACAACATGTAGATTTCTCTAAAATCCTCCCTGTCTGGTCTTCAACAGGGCCCGTCCCTCCATTAAGGACTGCTTCAATAACTCCTGGCTTCAAGATGCCTACCTGATGCGCCTCCGTAGGCAGACTCTCACCTTTACAACCACCCGTCTCAAGGATTTCTTGGCCGAACAGCAGCGCAGGCGGGAGGTGGTGGCCACCAAGCACAAAGTTCTCCTGCGGTCCTACCAGAGCTCGCCGCAAACCCCCACCAGCCCCGCCACGCCGAATGTGCCCACTTCACCCACCACACCTGTCACCCAGTGAACACAGGCTTCCTCGCGTCGGTTGGCGGGACTGTAGGACGAGACAATGAGGTGGTCCCTTCAGGTTTGAGTTGTTGAACTCGGTCAGAAGAAAAAGAGAAACTCAAGAAACCAGCCGCGGCTGTGATCTACAGAGACGTCTTTTTCTTTTCTGGTTCTGAAAGAGAATCAAAAAGAATTCTTTCACACCGAAGGGAACTCTTTCTTACAAGAGCCTGAGTGCATTTTTTTTATACGGTGGACCTTTGTTCATACGAGGCGGGATGTTGTCTTCTAGTTAGTACCTCAAGGTTTGTAACTTTGCATACGTTTTGGATAAATGACTTCCTTTCTTTCCGTCACCTCTTCAGTCATTAGAGGGGACACAAGTGAATACCATGAAAGGCCTAAAATTACTGTTTCATCCAAGTTGTTAACAAGGTTCCAAGATAATGAATATTCAGCACAATTTTAAAACAAAGAGTGCTTTAACCGATTGCTACACCTCTACTGAATCTGTCTATACAAGCATGTCACCTCTTCCCGGACCAGAAGTACATTCTATGATGTCTAGTTCTGTGTCCTTGACGAAGGCCAGCCTTGAATGCTACGTATTTCTCTCCGTAAACGTAAGAATTAAAGTAGTTAAGTCGTGCTACAGCACCTGAGTTTTTATACTGCTGTAGCATCTCAGTGATTGTCAGGATTGTAGCAGTTCCTGTTTCTTTCTTTGTTTTGAGTTTTTTGAGTTCATAGGAAACATCGAAGGATTCTCTACAAGGGCTACTAGAAAAAAAAAGCACTCTTACAATCAGCACAAAATTTCTTCCCTAATGTTACTGAATAGGATAGCAATGATTCTCTCATTCTCAGAAGCAGAATTGATTGTTTTTTTAGGCCATCGTTTCTGCTCCAAGAAATGATGTCGACAGCACAACTGGTTCCGTGATAGCTGCTTGGCGGGCGCTAGTTCCTTCAGCACAGATAAGCTAACAACCACCACATTGGCTTCCAGGTAAACGAAACTCCTCCGCTCAGCCCGGTGTAAAGGATCCAGCATGATTAGCCTGTTAGATATTATGAAAACGAGATTTACAATGTGTGCTGAGTCAGTCGGTCATTAAATGTCAGATTATCCAGGGGGTCAGTGGTGAAACGAATCCCTTTAGAAACCCACTGGTGATCCCGGGGTGCCCCCAAGTGCCCTTAACCAGTCAGCAGTAGTCAGCATTAAAAAACAGCCTCTTTAATTCATTGATAAAAGGATGTTTATTGAGACGTTACTGAGTGTATTAGTTCTTATTTTAGCTGTAATTTTCACTTGCTAACAGCTCTGAAAAAAAAAAGGTTTTGCTTCATTTGGTTTATATAAATTATAGTTTTTAAATTGCAGAACTTTTTTTTTATATAAATAATGTGAAGTAAGATTTAAACAGTTATAATTAGCATCACAGGAAACTGTTCACAGAAATAAATATATATGCAAGATTGTTGCCCCTGCAGACTGTACGGAACATAAAATCATAAATGTTGAAATCTTAATTTGTAAATAAGAGACGCTCAAACTCCATTTTCTATATGAGATGAGACAGATTTAGGTTTGTACGTCCTGAGCCCTGTTCACACAGGACTTCTATTACCTGGGGAGCTCTGGTCATTTTTTAATAATTGCAGATGTCTTAATCTTAATCTGTGATTAAATCTGCCATGTCCGTAATACCACATTTCACCAAACACCAAAGTCATGTTAGTCTCTTTGAATCGGCATTTCTGTAATTAAGGGTTGTATTTTTAAAACATCTGAAGTAAGAAATTTGATCTCAGCTCTTAATATATGAGCAGCAGTAAACAGCTGTACTGTGAAATTGGCAATATTGACATTTAAAATGCGTAGCAGAGAAGGTTTGGAGGAAGAGTACAGCTATAAAGTGTCTTTTGCTTGATTTAAATGAGCTGCAAATGTGTATTTGTGCTTCAGACACATGCAGAAAATTGGCAAATCAACTCTTAACCATGTTTATCATGTGGTTGCTAAAGAACAAACACTTCGATATAAGAAGCCACGACATCATATCCAGGAGATAATGTCAGTAAATCAGAGTAAATGCTTCTCATAAAACACAAACGTGATTTGATAATTTGTCTGCCTGGTAACACCAGTCCTGTCCAAACAGGGTTTTAATCAATCGATAAAATAACTGAAATTAAAGTAGATATATGTTCATCATCTCTCTGGTTTTAGTCCCATAAAACTCTTAACTTTCCTTTCAGACGACACGATTGAAGACTGCAGTTGGACACATACTGCAAATTGTCCCTTGGTTGAAAGTAGAACACGACTCGGCTGCTTAACGGTGTTGAAAAGTTATTTATGTTCTCATATGCAAAAGATTAATACAGTGAATAAAGAACTATTTAGTTTAGTCTGTTTCCAGATATATTTATTATATATAAGATATATAGAAGTTTATCCTCAGAGTCACTCCTGGTACATTTGCTTTAACATCGATGGTTTGATCTCTCCTCTTTATTTTACAGTAGATAAAAGTTTGTACTTCTTTGTTTCTTTCACTTTTAAGACCAGCATGTGAAACATTTGCACAAATGTCAGATTATTTTTGATCAGGTTTTGATCATTTTTACTGTCACGTGTGTTGATATCAAGTACAGATTTTCACACTTTACACACATATCGAGTGTCGTTTCTGATTTATTTTTTAAAAGAAAGCATCAAGAGGTCATAATCAGACGCTGATGAGATGATATTCAGAAACATCATCATCAAATCAATCTGTGCATTGACTGACAGAGATTGTCGGTAATTCTATGAAATTATTTTACTACTTCTATATACTCTAATGCTACTGCTAGATTAAAATACTGCCCTCTCCTGCAGCTCTGTGTCTCTGACTCACTCAGTTTCCTTACAGAGTCGATCACAGAAGGGAGCTGTTTTTAAAAAGCTGAATGACAAACATGCAAGATCAGCATGAGAATGCAACATTGAATTCTACAACGTCTGTGCAATATATTTTTGTTCTTTAGTCGTACGAGATGAAAAACAAACAGGGTTTTGAAGAAGATGTTGAACGATCCACGTTTTGTATTAAAAAAAATAAAATCCTACGCTGTATTTTGTGGCATGTGTTGCAGTGCCTCGTGATGGATATTAGACACGCAGAGAAAATAGTTTGTTCAACGAAATGACAAGCTTCTTTATTTTGATTATATGAATGTGACGGCTTTGTGTGTGTGTGTGTGTGTGTGTGTGTGTGTTTGCGCAAAAAAAATGTTTATTTATTGAGTGACTGTATTTGTTATAGCTTCTGCTTTTTAATTTTGTGAAATTTCTGAATCTGGCATGGAAAAAGGCATGACAGCTGTTAAGGCTATGAACAAATAAAGGAAATATGACAAAGATATGAACGCAGTGAAGCAGTTTGTTTTTACAGGGGATGAAAACTGTTGTGCCGGGGTCACGTATTGTTAGCTACATGTCCAATTTTTAAGAATGTTTTGATAACCAGTGATGGAATATTTACTCACGTTCTGTACATTTTGAGGTATCAGCATCAATTTTGGCCCCGACACGTTCTACCTCTGATTCATCCCATTCACTTTGCAAGCCTGCCTTTGACCCAACCCTACCCAAAGACCCCAAAGTGTTGATACAAATAGGTACCATTCAACTCAAAGTGGTCTGAAACACTTTCTGGAGGATCAATTTTGGCCCTGACACTTCAAAGGCCAGAATAATAGTTTATTAACTTTGGAGGTGATTTTGATGTGAGATATCTCCATATTGCTCCAATAAAATGCAACTAAATTGGTACCAGAGATAGAATAAGACACGAAAAGAAGATGCAAAGAAAATGATGAGCCAACCTATGAAGGAATTGCTCCTAAACATTTTCCGTTGGATAAATTTTGGCCCTGACACTTTCAAATCAACTTGAAATGGCACGAAACATAGTCCTAAACACTTTCTGGGGAAACAATGTTCAATTTTGGCCCCAACACATATATATACAAATATTGTACTTTTTAACTCCACTATATTTATTTGGCAACTTTAGTCACTAGTTATGTTGCAGAGTTTGTGTTGCATCAGAGCCAATGTGACGCTTTTTTAAAAATGTATTTATTTTTTATCAGCAATCAAATTAATTAAAAACTGATTCCAATAATCATTAAAATGCTGATTCTGATATCTGATAGCATAACGTTTATGCATTCATTTGAATGTATGTAGAATTTACATTTAGATGCACTTTTGATGCTTACTTTTAATATTTAATGTCAAATACTTAAAGGTGCAATATGTAAAATGTATTACTTTAAGTGTAAAATCAGTAGTTAGTTATTAGCAGTTATTAGTAGTATCAGAAACAGTTTTGTTAGCATGCTAACCAGCAAGTGTAAACAAGGCCAACACTCCCCTAGTGCTCCTAGCTCCCAATCTGAGCTAACTGAGCTAACTGGCTAACAGCTGCTACACACGTGATTTATCTGGTGATTTTCTGTGCCCCTTTTTGTTGAGAGCATTAATTTTCCAAGTGGTTAATTCTTACATATTGCAAAATTACTTTTGGGTACTTTTTCATAACATTGCTCTGAATTTACAATGTTTTAAAAGTGATTAATTTCACTCTTTGGTGCTCGTAGCTGATTAACACAAAAGATTGGACTTGATGAGACACTAGATCGAATGTAAACACACACACACACACAGAGACAGTTCTGAGTTCAGTCCAAGGCCACATGTCTCCTACGACCAATAATTATGTGTGTATTTTCACCGGGATGACTCACATTTCAACCACGAACACGACTATTAACTGCTCCATGAAATCACAGGAGTATTTGATATGAAGGCTTTATAAGGACGGAGAGGATCTCTGTAACATTTGTTGCACATATTCAATCAGTCTCGTCATGTTGGGTGTTTCCTATCATCCAAAATGGGAAGGGAATGTCTGGTTTTTCCACCCTGATCCCGGAGGACCTACAAGACTCCTCCTGACCTCTACATATAAAGCTTGAGGTCATCAAGGTTTGCTGACTCTGGAGTGGATCTGAACTGTGCAGCTTCAAGAGGATCTGCAAGGTAAGACCTGAGATGTTTTGTTCCTTTTTCACTGAAGAAATATTGACATGTCACTGTAAAAAAAAAAAAAAAGCACAGGTGTCAATAACTAAATTTATGATGCTAACTTTTAATAAGCAGTATGTGTTTTTCCTTCTATGACAATTCAATATTTCTGCAGTGAAAAGGGCCGTCTGGACATATAATACATTTAAAAAAGGATCATATTTCTGGTTCCTTCTCTGCCTAAACTGTTCTGACCACTGCAGATGTCCAAAGTGAAGGCTGCACCCCCTCCTGGGTGCACTGTGAACATCAGTGATCCTCAGGTCCAGGAGGCTGCCATCCGAATCCAAGCATCATATCGAGGCCACAGGTACCAAAATGTCCATTGTGTTCGTGAGATTCAGTTGAGTTTTGAGCAGAGTAAATGCCGACCAATACTCGATTTTGTGGGCTGATGCTGACACCAATCAGTCCTGTGAAATTGTCCAATAGTCAGAATAATTTACAATATCTGCTGGTGTCATGCTTACCGATACTGAAGTGACACAGTGGCTCAAGTTTCAAACAAATATTTCACATTAAACTTGTTCTGACTCTCCATACTCTAGTTTATTTGATGCATCCTGAACCTGCTTTTTGCTTGTGTTGTGAGTTGATATATTCCTGTGTTTCTCATTAAGGTCGCGTAAAGAGCTGAGGGACAAAGGCCCTCCGAAGATCTTGCAGGATCTCAAAGACGTGGTTCTTGTGGAGGGCAGCGCCGCGAAGCTGGAATGCAGAGTCAGCGCCTTCCCCGACCCTTTCATCGTCTGGTACAAGGACGGCAAAGAGCTGAAGGACGGCCCCAAGTACCGCTACGTGTTCGAGGACCCAGATTTCGTGGCGCTCGTGGTTCGAGACGGGGTTCTGGCTGATCTGGGAAAATACAGCGTTACCATTAAAAACCCGTTTGGAGAAACACAAGGATCTGCTTGTATTCTAGTGGAAGGTAGCTCTTGTTTCGAAACTAGAAATGACTTGATACTAATGTCTGCTCCGGTTTGAAGTATCGGTCTCGCAGATCTTTATCTTTGAGCCGATATCCACATGACTGGTTTATGTTCTCACAGTCCCTGCTAAGGTTTCCAAAGGCCCAGACAACCTGAAGGCCAAGAGAGGAACAACGGTGGTGCTGAAGGCTGAAATAAGTGGGGAGCCTCCTCCGGACGTCGCCTGGCTCAAAGATGGAGACGACATTGAGGAAGACGACAGGTGGAATGCTGTTTTACTTAATAGTTCTAGAAAGCATTTATAACAAGTTGTGGTGATGAAGGTGTTTCAAATGTCTTTCAGGGTATTCTTCGATATCGGCGACACCAACACGATCCTGACCATCAAAAATGCAAAGCTGTCCGACGCCGGGAAGTACGAGGTGTTTGTGGAGAACAACCTGGGCACGGACCAGTCCTTCGCTCGGGTCGACATCCTCTGAAGTCCAGCTGACAATATACTGTATTAATTCTGTGTGAGAACCTGTATATAACTTTAATCAAGCTCATAATAAAGACTTTTTTCTGGCACCCTTTTTGAGTGCTTTGTGTCTTTTTTAGTCACAACGGTTGAGAAAACCATTTTATATTGTGATATCGACCATCTTTACATCTAATATTTGGATGAGAGGTTTATTTTAAAGGGTGCACGTCAGAGATGCGTTAAAACACAACATACTCTTGTTTCTTATTGTTCGATCTTATTTGTCCTGGTTGATAAGAACAGCTAAAGTTTGATCGGAGCTGGTTTGTACCGTATGAAATATACAACAAAATATACTTTTCTTTGGCTCTGAATAATCATGACAGGAATGTGTCTTTTGTTTGAATAAAAAAGATCACACGTGGATTAAAAGTTATTTTCTATTATGTGGACACAGAAGAGATTTGTTTTGCCGTCAGCACCATCTAGCTGTGACCGGATGAATTACAACTTCACTCACAGAGCAGCTTCTTATGTGACTTGATTTTATTCTGCAAATATGTGCAAAAAGCTTAAATAAAGTCTAAATTCTCTTCTCAGATTCATACAGAGATAGAAAACAATCTAATTTTTATACAGACACACACAAAACAACAAAAACTGGTCGGAGAATATAGTGAAAATACAAACATACTTTCCTGACTTTCTCTTTTTCATCTAAGATCTAAGATATTGTTTCTTTTAAGGTGACTTTTCCTGTTCAAAAGACAGTTTGTTAAACCTGCATTCATGCTTATTCTGCTTGTTTAATGGTAAGTGATTATTTAATTGTCTTAATCTCTGTCATTGTGACACTTTTAGGCTTTATTGGACAATTATCTGTGCACATTATAAGGGATTTGACCTCAAGATGGATAAACTACCGATACTTGCACGGACAAGATAGGTCAAATAAACACTGAACTTATACAGGTTAAAGATGCAATACGTAAGAATTGTCCATATCTCCAATTTATACCTCCGAACACGTAGGGGGCAGCAGATCACCACAGTAGCTGCTAACTGTAGCCGCTGTTAACTTGGTAGCTTAGTTAGCCGTGCAGCTAGCGGTCAAGCTGGAAGCTTGGGGTGATATTTTGGGAAAATGCTGCAACGCAGTGTATACAATGTCTTTAATAAAACACCAAAACTCTCACTTCTTCACATTTTAAAGCCAATTTTTATGTTTTAATCTCAAATTCGTACAAATTGCACCTTTCATAGGCTAGATGAAGACAATATAATCCTGTAAGTATGTATGAAAACACACAAGTTGAACTGTTTCTGTGAATTTTATGCCCCCATTTATTATGCTGCAGCATAATAAATTAATAATGTATAATCAACAAGTCTTTATTTCATCATTCATAATCAATAAATACGTTGGTGTATTGTGTACTTGTTGCAGGACTCTGGTTTCTGCAGATTTAAATACACACTGTGAAGTTTGGTGTGGGCACTTTAAAGACAGTCCCTAACTTCCTCTTTTTCCCTCGGTCGGTTTCAAGGCTGCCCTCAGTGTGCTGACACGGTCTCACGTCACAGTTGTGCCTGAACTCATTAAATAAAATCTAAAAAGAAATAAAGAAAAGTCGCTTTTAAACTCCAGAAAAGTGAAATTAATCCACTTCAGACGCAAAAACGTGTGTAAAAATATGTTTCGAGCACTTTAATTCGTATTTCCACTCAAACCAAAATGTTAAAAAAGTAAAATGAAACACTAGATTATTTTTTAAATGTCTCCACATTATTTTAAAAGGTGAGAATTAAAAAAGTAATGTAGTAAACACGTTACATGAGAGGTGATGCTGTGAGAGAGCTTCACATCCTGCATTGTGGCTTTAAGAATGGGGCTTCCTTGAAACCGTCCAGGTCCATGTTCGCGTGCTCAAATTGATGAACTTCTTCAACGTGACAACTTTTTTATTTTAACTAAACACTTTTTTATTCCCAGACACGTTTAAACTTTAAGCTTTTTGTTTGACACGGTGCGTTTTAACTCTTCTTCTTCTTCTGCTCGGCGTCTCTTTTGTTTCCTTCAGTTTGACGCTCAGTATGCGGACAGTGTGCAGACAGGGAGTGGCGAAATATAAATAATTGTCCTGTTTTCTTTTTTCTTTTAAACTCCTCGGGATCGTTTTTTCATTTTTTTTTTCGTTTGTTAATCACGTCCTCGTGCTCGAGTGACGGATCTGATGGACCACTCGCCGTCGATAATCACGCAGGTGACCAGAGACGAGGAGGAAAATGCGGCTCGACGCGATGAAGGTGAGATTGGGAGAAAAAGTTTTGCTGCAACTTTTTGTGTGTGCACGCGTGTGTGTGTGTCTGTGTGTGTCCAGCTGCGCATGACACCGGACGGGACAGCTGTGTGTATGTGTGTGTGTCTGTCCGCGCGCCAACACGATATATGACCTGTAGCAGCTTCAACACCGTCGTTTCCTCTTTTTTTGTCACACTTTTACGTCCTTTACTGACTTTTTGTTGCGAACATTGTCACCGGTTGTTTCAGTGAGTTTGTAGCCGGGTGTGTGTGTGTGTGTTTTGTGTGTGGGCGGGTAGGCAAGATTCATGCGCAGTCCATAAAAGAAAAGTACAAGAATTTTGGATTTGTAAGATTATGTGAAGTAAGGAAAAAAGTCCACATGTTGGTTGTGTGTCCGAGTTTTTCGACAGTGTGTGAGTGTGTCAGAAACTTGGAATAAAGAAGTTGTGTGTGTGTGTGTGTGTGTGTGTGTGTGTGTGTGTCCATAGGGGGCGTGGCCACTATGACAGCTCACTGTCATTGTTTGGGACGCTGCGCAGCTTTGTCCCCACAACAAGGTGTTTTTAGATTTATGGACACAGTGTGAAGATTAAATGGACTTCAGCCTCCAACACGTGTTTTGTCACCGTGGGGACTGGAAAGAACTCCTGTTACTAGATAGTCTGTATTCAAATGATTTATGTGAGTCAAAAGTGCTCATAACAATGTGAAAATACTTAATCATATATCAAAGTCCTGCAATATGTAACTCAGGTGAAAGTATGTGAGTATAGTCAGGAAAACGTACTTAAAAGTAAAAGACAAACATCAAGAGAAATGTCCCTTGTGACCATAATACATTACTTGTCCTGCATTAAAGGGATAGTTCGGGTTTTTTGAACTGGGGTCATTTAAAGTACATATCTATAGTTGGTCTGTTTCCTAATCACCGATCAGCGCAGCCTCAGTTTGGAGGAGCAGAGAGTCGCTCCAGCCAGACGCTCAGCTTTGTACTGCAGTGATCGGGGTCCAGATGCAAAGCGCATTTTAACCACCTAAAACAAGGCTCACCTTAAAAAATCTATATCAGTTCAAGTGTACGTTATATGGAGAAAATTCACACCGCTTCACATCGCCATCAGACCAGCCTTTCTTTTGGCACAACATTTTCTCAACCGTAGAACCTCTGTATCCCTGCCGCTGAAACTCTGACCTGAACAGGTGATCTGTGAGCAGCGAAATACAGTGCAGCCCAGTTGCACTATTGCGTCTTTGCTTCCACAAACTACACAGTCCCCCTTTTTTAATGGATACATATTCTAATTGCGATTAATTTGATTGATGATCTGGTTTGTAAAATTAGTGCGAAATGCTGCCACGATTTCCCAGAGCGCTCGGTGACACCTTCACTACGTTTGTTTTGTCCACGCAGCAGCAGAATTATCATGAATAGACTAAAATTTGTGAAGTGATTAAAAGGAAAAGCAGCAAACAATTATAATAACAGCTTTCTATAATTTTTTTTAATTGACTTATTGTTGCAGCTGCCTTTGCATCGACTGTCCGGCAGCTTCTTCGTGGGCTCTTGTCTTTGTGGGAATGACTGTACTTTTTGCAGCACAATTTTCATTTTCTATAAAAGGAAAGTCATGATGGTGTGACATGATTTGTTGGAGCCAAACAAACATGTTTTTTCTTGCATCTGGAAAACAGGATCTGTAGGTCAGGACAATTCTGCAGCACTACAGGGATTCATTGTTATACTGCTCTGTGACATTTTTACCTTTATCAGGGTTTTGCAATTTGGATATTTCACTATATTGTGATTTCAGTTATTAATTGTGCATCCCTTGACTAAAGCTGTCATAAATATGGAGTGTAAGGTGCTGTATTTACCTCTGGACTCAGTACACACTCCTTTTAAATTTGTGCTTAAGGACTTCTCCTTGAGTTACGTAACTTCTGACATGCAAAACAGGTGTTTTTCAAGTTATTATCAGTGGCTCTGGACTAATAGAGGCTTCCTCAACATACACAAAGGATAATTGCAGCAACTAGTATTCGTGAAATGCACCACAGAACTCCCTAAAACTCATCTCAGCACGCCATGTAGAAGCTTGTCAGTGTCCCCTCATGATTTCTCTGGGAGCCTCGCTCACATTGTCCATGATTCTAACGAGTACGCTGCTCGTCTCTTTGGACTCACTGAAGCTGAACGCAGAAAAGCTCCAACTATCTTTTCGTGTAACATTTTCCTGCAGGAATTTCCTGACAAATCTCACTGAGACGTCACGAAAGCTGCTGTTTTTCTAAGTCCTAATGCCGAGTAAAGGCTTATTACGCCAGACATTGCTTAATTTTTTTGCACCATCGTGAACGAGGCCTGAAGGCTTTGAACAGAGTCTCAGTGGTTGGCACTGTCTCCACACAGAGCTGATCTGCCTGTTTGTGCTTGTGTTTAACGCCTCTTGTTACCGTTCAGTTCAGTTACTTCCACATTAGAACGGTTATTTCTAGGTTTCCATTATCATAAAGTTATGGATGGTACCTAAAGAACAGCTCAATGCTGTCCAGTTTTGTCGTAAAGGTGCCAAACACACAGATCTGATTCTGCTTCGACTTCCTCCCACACTTAAAGACGGAAAGCACGAGTTTAAGGAATAGTCCGACTACTTCCTGGCACCAGAATCACAGTTAGCTTGAGAGAGATAGAACGGATAAAATGAATAAATAATGTTCTTGTGTACAGTTTTGAACAGCTTCAGGACTTAACATCTAAAATTACTTAAACGGCAGTAATTAAGTGACTTCTCAATGCATCGTTGCAGTTATCAGTGTTTTCTGTGAGTTCAAAGACACTTTTGTCAAGTTGGTTATATTGTTTTAGATTTGAATCATTGTCAGACCTGACAGGTCTTATAATTAAACAGATATTGTTACTCTCATAGCATCCAGTGATGTGATATAGTACATAGCTCTCCTACTATGGTATTCCATTATTAATGGAATCTAATTAAATGATTGTGAAGGAGTTAGTTAATTCATTAGATGACCATTCAACAACTGAACAGTCTCCCAAAGGGCTGCAGCGTGTGAGGAAGCAGGATGAAGCCAGAAGGTGGCAGCAGTGTCCAGTTTAGCAGTCCAAGTGAACTCAAATCTGCTGTCCGATTACTTCTTCCTGTCCAAGAGGTCATGAGTCCAAAACATGGCTGCAGTCCAGAAGAGAGGGGCCAGAGAGAAATCAGAGGGGGAGCTGTCTTTAGTTTCACATCTTTTTAGATTTACAAGCAGCTGCAGTCAAACGGTGGCACTGCAGACCCTGAAATTTAGGAGATTTTCTCTCAAATGTCTCAGAAAGTCTTTGCAAAGTTTCAGCCTTTCTACACATGCTTGTTCCTTGAAGTTTCAGTTAATGTTTGATGGCATATTTATGATCTTGTGTCTCTTCTGCAAGTTTTACGGTGATATCAAAACTTCAATTAATGTATATTTATAGTTTATATTCTTTTCAGATCATCTTCTGCACCTCCGAGACATATTTCCTTCTCGCTGAAGTCAGCACAACAACTTAAACTGTGATAGCTACACCGCCGTTTTTTTTCTCTCCTTCCTGTCACTGGACACGAGACGGACTGTAAGGTGGACATTTTCCGATGCAGAAAAGGCTAAATCTTGATCTGACCTGACCTAAGTCATGCTCGAAACCCACCATGCCCATTTGCTCCGGAGGGGGAGTGTGAAGCAAGTTGTCGGATTGTAACAGAATATCCGGTGTCAGAGTGGCAGAAAGTCGGCCGTGGGAGGCCTCATTCTTTCTGCGTCTGGATAGGAATAGAAGCAGAGGCATGTCTAACTGAACGGGTTTCAGATAAGCCTGCTTTCAACTAAGTAGGCTGAAACATGCTGATGTGGCGCGAGGTCGTTGCTGCCCCTCGGAAATGCTGTAACCTCATTATCAGTGTCTGAGCCTCTTGGACGGGGAGGTGTGAGGAATGTGGCAGTACAGTTTGCTTCTTGCTCATTTCTGCTACTTAATTGCACACCTGAGTCTGATTAAACAAAGAGCAGGAGAGCGGATAAAGGTGCAACCAATGAATCGAAGTACAAGCACATCAGTGTGGTGACTCGCAATGAAGGAAAATGGTGTGAATGAGCTTCCTTTGCTCAAACTCAGCTGGCCATGTGTGTTTTGCTCTTGTTAAACTAGGTTTATAGTCTCGTGGAGGTCTTTAAAATCAGGTTTCAGAGGACTATCGTCTGTGTGTAGCTCCTAAATACCAGACGAGCGAGAGGTTTAAAAGTTTGTCCCTGGTCCAGTGTGCCGTTAAGATGAAGATGTAGTTGACCCACTTGCAGATGAGGATCCACACCGCACCTTATACTGACTGCACTCTTTGGCAGAGTTCAAGTACTTTGACCATATACTGATATACAGTTTTTTATTGCACCCGGTCCACAGAGCCTGTGTGGGTGGTGCAACATCCTGCTTGCAACAGGTTAGAGCAGCCACACAACCCACGTCGGCCTCCGATCTGAGGCTGCAGCGGCACATCTTTTAGTCTCGCCTCATTTTTCCATGTCACACGCAGCAAAAATAGACCTGAACATAATCTGTGGACAGTCGTAATAACATCATACCAGCATTTTACAATCGTTTTAATGTCTTTATCTGTGTAACATGTCACTGACATGAAAAAATATACACAACAGGTGTAAAACTGCAAGCTGCAGTGCACTGCTGCAGCAGACATCATGCATGTTAGCAGCAGTAGATGAGCGATGCAGCTGTCATGCATTGCTCATGCAGGCAGTGTGGACCGGTCTTTAGACTCGGCCTCCACTCTGTTTTTGTCGACACATTCGGTTGATGCCTTCATAAGTGACCAGGGGAGTTAAAACTTCTCTGCAAAGACGACACAGTCAGGCTAACTGATCAGGTGAAGAAGAGAACAACAAGAAAACATAGAGATGTGATGTAGCCCTGCAGCAAAAAAGCTTTTTTGTTTTTCTCTCGTACGTGTGCAAAGCACAACTCTTTCAACAACTTCTGCCTCATGAGAGCCTTACGTTGACTCCACGAGGACGCACCACCTCAAATACAGAAACACATAGTAATGACAGGACAGTCTGTTACAGTGACATACTGCTCAGTTTGTTCCGAATTGATTGCTATATCATATTTTATACCATACAACCATCTTTTTCAAGAAGAGGAAAATGTAATTGACAGTTGACGCGGTTTAAAATCAATAATTTAATGATCTTTAACCAACCAAAGACTCAATAGTCTAGCAATTTTCTAGCTGTCAGTGCTGAGAAAAAAATATTAATCAAAAATGTAATTGGGACCTTCATGGATTTGGAGGATTGTGATACCACTATAACTGTTTTTGAAGTTTATCCACCGACTTCGCTTTTGAAAATTTGACACTAAAGGTTAATCTTTTCACTTTAACTAACCAGAAAGCTGTAACGCTCTAATGAAGTGAATCTGCAGTCTGACTCATCTGACGGCTGTCGGTAAAACTCTGCCGCTGGCCGACTCTTTCAGTTGGCATCCTCGTGCTCTTCAGCTATCTGCCTGTTACCGTCCCAATCATGATACCGAAGACGGAGCTGTGGCTCGAGTCAACACGGAGGACGCCTTTAACAGCGGCTTCGCTCCCAGTTTCAGAATCATTCCACCCCTAACCACGTGTATTATATTAATTTGTAAAACTTCACATCTAATTCAATTTCATCGCTTTCTAATGTGTTTAACTTGATGCATACCATGATGATGAGGAAATGTGTACACCCTTGTCACGTTCCCACTTTATTTTTAGCCCCGCTAACGGCAGGGCTCTAGGGACGGCCGTGTCGGTCAGTCCATCCAACCAATTTGGTCCGGACTGAAATATCTCAAAAGTATTGGATGGATGGATCGCCATGACATTTGGAACGCACATTAATTAAAGTGATCCTTTTAAACTTCCTCTTGCGTGATCAAAAATACATTTTGGTTTCTGACCAAATATCTGCGAAACTAATTACATTTCCATCAGCACCGGCTGTACATCGTGTTTCGTGAACATAGTCAACATCACCTGCTCGACATTAGCATGTCAGAACTGTGAGCGTGTCAGCTTGCTTAAAGCACCGCTCCAGTTTTTCTTCAAGGTCATATCTGCTATTCACCGTATTTTACCAGAATAACGGAAATATGGAGACAGAGCACATCCAGTCTTCTTTTTTTATGGATTAGCTGAATTACTTTTCAATTAAGCTAGTTAGCTCCGTTAGCACTGGTGAGGAGGGCGACAGAATGGAAGTGTGGCAATAAAACAAGAAGTTGACCAACTTTTTACATCTGCATTAAAAATAAGGTGAACATTTTTGCTTTGATAGAAACAAACCTAATATATAATTGATTGTTAATGCACTTGTATACTGTACTTCATCACAGGAACAGCAGCCGTGTCCTTATTCTTTACCACTTGCCCCACCTGACTACACCTCATACAACTGAGTGTTGTTGCCTTTGATGAGAAGTAAGCAAAACAATATCCCATAATGGGCAAGATGGTAAGGACACCAAACAGATTTTGCAATTTCAAATGAGAATTAAATCATGTATTTTGAAATAACTGCCAGTCACTCTCCTGCAACTGTAAGCTCGTAACAGTTGACCTCTTGTTTTGCAGGTTAATCAGTTTTCTTATGGTTCATCCTGGTTGTTTTTAATTTCCACAGAACATATATTTATCTTATGTCACAAGATTCAAGTGACACGCTACACATCTCCTCAAATGGTTGTGTTTTTTTTTACTTCTAAGCCACAAATGTGGGTCAAAAAAGTTTGAAAAAAGGAGAATCTGGTGAATTGAGAAAGAGAAGTTTCGCCATCATCACGTTGCATTTCTCTGTCACTTGCAATTGCAAATATGCACCATTAAAACCACAAAATGTAACTTTTTTTATTTGCAAAGTGTCATTATTTGACAACCGGGAGGATAAGACTCAACAATCATCTCTCTTTCCCCAGAAGATGCTTTTAATTTTTCCTCATATCTCCCCTTTTTTTCCCATTCCCATTTCCTCATGCGAATGACTTGTCTGAATATGTAATGTTTGATTAGAAAATGTCCTATTATTTATTGTTTACTGATCATCCACACTAAACTTCTTTAACAACGTGATGGAGACCAAGTGGAGCCGGTTGCAGCAGCTTTTTGTTTGAACTTTGTGAACTCTCTCTTTTTTTGGACCTCATTCTGCCAGGAGCCAGAGCCATCTGTGCAGCCCGGGTTGCTGTTTATGTTGACATTTGCAATATAGACGTGATGGTTCGGAGGCTTGGGGCATGACGTGATGTCGTCGAGTATTCACTGTCGCTGGCTGAATTAAGTTCATTCGCATCGAAGCATCTTGTTCGGTCCCGTGTAAACACACAGCTTGGGCCGTTTCCTGCTGTGAGTTGTAGGCGACACAACGACGTTTTGTTTGTGACTGTTTATGGGCTGGTGAGAGTATGCGGCACTAAATATATACATAGAATCTCATCATTAACCGCTGTCAGCAGCTGCTCTGGCAGGCTATTTTAAGCCCTCCGATATGTAATGTCAGAAGAGGTAATGCACTGAGCAGCGTGATGTTTTTTAAAGACTACAAGCTTCACCTGCCCAGTTCCTTCACACGTGTTTGCACACAAACCTTTCATCTAGGGACCAAGAGAGGTATGTCCCAACAAGTATGCCCAGGCCATGATGACCACCCTCCAGGGGCTTTGTGCACTTTCAGCCCGGTTGAATGAAGTAGTCAACAGAGTGAAGCCATTCTGAATAACACTGGAAAGTAGGTCAGAGTTGTTCTGGGATGAAGCTGAAACTGGGCCAAACAGAAAAGTTCGTAAAAGGTTGTTCTTTTTAAAATTTAAAATTGAGATACTTCTGATAAATACAATATGAAAAGGAATTTGATGTCTGTGTTGTGGCTTTTGAGTCATTTTGTTTATATTTAATGTTTTTTCGTCTTCTTTTTTGCTTTTAAATGTTTCAGTTTGTGTTTTTGATTTTAAATTGACCACCATTTTGTTAGAAGACTAAAACACTTCATATTTACCTAGAAATAGCCATGAAATTTTGAAGAAACAGTATTTTTTTACGGCGTAAAACAAACTTTAAAATCATAATAAAGCCTGTGTTGGTTTGTCTTTCCAATGCGCCAACAATCGCCAAACTCTTGATTGGTTGAAATAAACACTTGCATTAGATGTGAAAATGTTTAAGTGGCTCTACACAATGTTTTCCACTCAACTGCTCCTCTGATGTCTGACCTCCCTCTCGCTCCTCTCTACTTCTAACGTGGTGAATTAAGGGTTTATCCCAATTAAAGTGTTGGTATGAGACTTTACCTGAATTATTGTAGGATAGATATTATGAATATCATAATGTGGTGATAAAATAGCCAGAAATGTTATGAAAAATGGTTTCTGTTTTCCAATATTTCGATAGATAGATAGAGAGATTATTGGAACCACCTGGATTTACACATCCAGATCAACAGTAAACATACAGTTGAGTTTAGACCTGCAAACAGAAATGTGACTCGAGTCATTTGGTCCAAGTATTACGCAAGACCCAAGTTATTTTTTCTTAGGCAAATCAAGTCACGTCACAGGTTGTGTTAAGTCGAGTTGATTCCTAATTTAATCCCTGAGCTACTGCAGCTTCCCTGCATCATCTGACCTCTATGAAGAGAGAAGATAACTGTCTGATAGTGACATTATTGGCCAGTTTGTGTAATCTATTCAAAAAGTATGAAAATGAGTCTAATTTTTATTATAATTATTCATATCCGTTTGCAGAATATCTCAGGTATGATCAGATTCAGGCTCTTTGGCTGCGTGTGTGCTAACCTTTGACTGCTCAAACATAAAATGAAGACAGACAAGTAATTTGAGTCATCACGTCTCAAGTCACGTTACGTGTCACCTGTGAAGTCCAATTAGATCAAGTAATTTACTTTCTGTTTTCATGTCACAAGTCATCAGAACAGTGACACCAAGTAGCTCACAGATAAAAGATTATCTAAAGATATTCAATTTTCTGTCACAAAGGACAAAAAAAGCTGCAAATTCTCACATTTGAGAAGCAGAAACATTTTTTTCCCTTACAGTATCTTTAGTTAAGTGTTTGACCATTAAATTAATTTAGATAATTTCATTTCACGTATAACTCAAAAGCCCCAAATCTGATGAGAGGCCTACTTGCATATGATATTAAAGTGGGTTTGTATTCACTTCCCGCTCCTCCACATGGTGTCTCCTAAACAAACAAATCGACTGCTGCCCAATAACTTTATCAATCATTCCACATTTTACACCCAAAGCAGCCTGACGGGGTCATGATACACCCCCACACAGAGGCAACAGATTTAGCCTTGTCTGAGCAGCATGCTAATGTCTTAGCTGACAGCTCTGACCGGCCATCAAGTCTCAGCTAATTTGTCACCGCGTTTTTTCTTTCTTTGAGAACACCAGCTCTCATCACTCTGACACCAGTTGATGGGATGGTTGCTTCCACTTGTGTAAGCCAGAAGTTGTTGTTACACGGGTCGGATAAAAATCCAAATGGTGTCGCAACACCCTGTCGCAACATACTGTAGCAGTGTCAGACAGATTCTGTTGGCCTGTGCATACACTATGACCAGTAGAGTAAGAGGAGGATTCAGGCTCAAACTCTGAAATTACACATTTGACAGTAGCCTCTAATGTGATTTTGCTACATGGTTGCATTAATTATGTGGTCGCATGTTCTTTCAAGTCTTAAATATTTCCCTGCTGTGCCCTTTTACACCACATACAACATCATACACCATTACTGTGACTGTATGGCATTTTTAATGCCTTTCTGTGAGATTCATCAGCAGGGTGGTCACAAAAATAAGTAATTAAAAGTGCAATATGTAAGATATGGCCTGAATATTTGTTTAAAATACGTACATTATTAATAGGATGTGAGTTTTTGTCTTGTCCAAGACATCTGTTGCAGAGATACTGAATATAGCATGCTAACCAGCTAACGCCGGTCTGTCCTGTCTTTTTACACAAGTTGTTCCAGCTCAAAGATCGACGTGAATTTTTCTAATAAACTACAGTAAACATTTACCTGGTGGTGTAACACCAACACTCCCCAATTGTTTTGAGCTCCGGGCCTGCGGAAACTAGAATTAGCAGCACGGTTAACTTATTCAGTTATTGGCTAATGTTAGCTGGTGGCCACAGCATGGAGCATAATGAGCAGCAGTCAGCAGTCACTCTGATTTTGTGCTGCCATATCGAAACACATTGCAACTTTTACCAACCAATACAGTAAATTGTATGTTGTAAATATAATGTTTTAAAAAAAAATCAGTGTTAGTCGTTATGTTCTTCCGTTTGGGCAAATTCTTGGTATTTTAACCAACAAGATATACTCCGATTCTTCACCTGACTATTTTTGGGGCTGAAATGTACCCCTATACTTTGTTATGCAATGTCTTATAACCTTTTGGCTGCACAGCTGAAATAGCCGTATGCAAGCAATAAACAACCTGCCGATTCACGGTAGGGGTCCTGCTGACAGACTGGCTGGACTCCTGCTGAGAGGGATGTACAGATCGGATAGACCAGCCCAGCATGAGCGCCAGTGCTAACGTCAGGACAAGGATCATGTCCTTACATCCTGAAGGGCTGAAGTTTAAAATGACATTACATAAGAAGAATCTTCAAAAAACATAGAATGTAAAGAGTAATTGTTGCACATTTGAAGAATTGTCCTAATCAGCTCCAGCAAGATTTAAGGGATGATATTAGCCCACTTCTCACTGTGGATGTACTGCAATCACTATCAGGAAATAATATTAACATTATTAACTATGCATCTGTTATCTGTTATGTGGGAATTATATGTTTCTTCTCTCTTGTTCTGTTCCAGGTGCTTCCCAAGTCCCTCCCTCGAAGAAGCCTCGCAGCAGAGGCCTTTTCCACAGTCTCTTCTGCTGTCTATGTAACAAAGAGTCGGACCCACCTCCACTAAAAAATAATGCCCCCCTCCTGGTTGAAGAAAACGGGACTCTTTCAAAAGTAAGTTCATGTCGCAACAACCCTTTTCCGCTCCTTGTCATATCCACTTTCTCTTTCCATTACTAATCGTGGTCAGCGCGATTGACAGCCACGTGATTTCTAGAACACATGTTTTCTTGGCGCAAAGCTTTTCATGTTTACAACAGCATCTTTCCCAGGCTGGTGAGTAATGTACAGCCGTGTTGAAAAGTACTGCATGTCCAGACATCCATCAAGATGAAGTGGACGTCACATGGAGAGGGCGGAAATGGTTACACAGGTGGACAGGGAGATCACTGCTCTGCTCGAATCCAAGAACGGTCACCGAAAACTTGGATGTAATTTATGCATCAGTACTGAGAGAATGTGGTCTTTAAGTCTTTTAAACTTCCCTGTATTCGTAAGAATGTAGTTTTTTGAATAAGGGCCTCAACAATTATTATCCAAATCATTTAATTTGCAGATGATTTTCACTGTTTAGAGTGTAAAAAGTCAAAAGTTGCAGGAAAGAGATCATCACAGTTTCCGGGAAGCCGATCAGATATTTTGAAATTGCTTCTTTTATTCCACCAACAGTCCAAATCAAATCAACCAAAGACTCTTGATTTTCTGTCACATACGACAAAGCAAATAAGAAAATCCTCACATTTAAGAATCCGGAACCAACAAATCTTTAACATTTTTACTGAAACAGCTTTTAGATTATCAAAAAAGTTGGAAACAGATTTTCTTTCAATATTTTTTTCTTTTGATTTATAAATAGATATCTGCTTAAAGCTTGTTTGACTATGAAAAATATGCATGCTTAGTATGTTAACATATTCTAAGACTAGTTCTTGATGTCAACTGGTGACTGACCACTTTTAATTTTTGGAGAAATTAAAACACTGCCTGTAGATAAACTGAATATATTCCTGGAAAAAAACATGACTTCTGGCAGTTGTGGCCTGAGGATCAAGTGGTCAAGACGTTCTCAGGTGTCAGTTTCAGATTAATGCCTTGGTTCAGCCTTTTATAGAGATTTGATATTCTAGAAGTTATTTCTCACATCTTTCCAAGCCCCCAAAATAAATTGCTTGGTCTCTGGCAAAGGAGGAGGGGTTGAGTCAAGTGCTAGGCTCAGTTTTGGTTGTGACAACCTGTCATGTCAACGTGCATGCTGCTCCTGTTGCTTCTCTCAGTGACTCCCCCCACTTGTGTCGTGTGGATATCCACTCTGAATGGACCTTTACAGTTACCTGCCACTCACTTGAACTCAGACTCTGCAGGATGAGGAACCAATGCATGGAGTAAAAACCTTTCAACAAAGTCCAGCCTGAGAAATAACTTCATGATGTATCTGGAAAACTCTGAGAAAAGTAAAGTCTCTGGAGAAGGGGAGCCGTCTACTGAAGTCATGCTTGCTGAACAATGCCAGCTTCTTCCTAAAACAGAAGATGCAGATCTAACCAGCTCTTCAAAGGGAAGTGCTGAACTTGACATGGACTCCCTTGTGGAATATACTGATCAGACTGTTGTCAGTGGAGAAATGGACCCTTCCTGCACATTTTGCAATGAACACTCTGAGTACTTTGAGCAATACTCAGCAAGTGATGGATTTTCAGACTCCGACCACATCGTTGATAAGTGTGAGACTTCAGGGTTAAGCCAACCATTCGATGAATGTGCTCAACATCGTGAGTGTTTTAAACCTTGCAAGTCCCCTGAGCACTGTGCTAATCATAGCTTAGCTTCCAAATGTAGTCCTTGCTGCGAACACTGTGCAGAACACCTCCAATTATGTCAGCAATGTAAACCCTCTGATCAGCAGCTTGACTTTGATTCGGACGAGTTGGCAGTGAACTGCGACGGTTTTGGGCAGTGTGAGATGTCTGATTTCATACCTGAGTGCACAGACGACCTCGAGCTGCTTCAACAATACGAGCTTCCCGATCAGCAGCCCGAGTGCCTTGACTCCGAGCCAGACGCATCAACAGAGGACTCTGAGCAATGTGAGATGACTCCTTTCACACCCAACATCTCTGATTCAGAGGACTTATTGGACTGTGGCACCGAACTTTGTGACGAAAATCTAAATCAAACTGATGATGAAGATGACGAGAGCTATCCATCTGAGCGAGAAGACGAAAATGAAACGGAGCTGATTTATGAAGAGTCCGGGTTGTCAGAGGATGTCAATTCCTCAAGATTTGGCGCTCCTGTTCACGTTTATTTTGACGATAGTGACGATGTTTTCTTTGGAAATGAATACTGTGAGACACACCAGCACGCTGACATGTCCACAGATCACTGTGAAATGTGTGAAGATGACTACTGTGATGACTCTCAACAGCAAGACTCAGACAAGACCTCAGAGTTTTTCCCTGAAGAAGATGGAGCCTCTGATTGCTCTTCCATCGAAACCAAGTCCTTCAAGACGTGTCCTGATGGCAGCCTTCCTTCCCTCCCCTGCTCTGATTCATCAGGGGACTCAGAAAAAGGAACTCAGGAGGATTCAAGCGATGAGCAGACGCAGTGGGAATCTTTTGAAGACGATGAAGAAATGGAGCAAAGCGATATTAACGAAACTAATGAGGACAAAAAGAAGAAGTCCGCTGTTGATTTCGTCATTGACGATTACTTCGATCTGTTCGACAGATCTGACTATTACGGACACGCGTATGCGCAAAAACAGCGTTACATCTCATGCTTCGATGGGGGAGACATCGACGTCCGTCTTCATCTAGACGAAGTTCATTCTAAGCTTACCAAAAAAGCAGTCAAAAGTAAAGAAGTCAATGAGGAAATTCAGGCACAGGAAACTGAAACGTGTTTCGATGCCCCTGAAGAAGCACCTGAAGATACTCGTAATGAGGAAGATGAATGTCCAAGAGACGATATCTCTAGTGGGTCGTGTGAGTCAGAGAGACAACCTGAAGACTGGACTGAAGAATCAGAATCAAGTTTAGCAGAGGATGAAGTTGAAGATTGTGAATCAGAAGAACTTTATTCAGAGAACTATGAGGAAGCAGAGGAAGGAGAGGACGCTTGTGCGTTTGATGACCGTGTTTCTGAAATCTGTGATGAAGAAGATGTCGAAATGTGCCTGCCCTCTGGCAACAGGGAGAGTATGTTTGCGCCGTGTGCGGACGACATTTCTGTCGAAGGTGATGCTTACGAAGATGAACTCTCCGATGCCCAGAACAATGAATCTCTTGGCGATGAGACCTCTACCATAAAAGTTGTTTTCGATGACAACAAGGGGGACAAGTCTGAAGACAAAGAGTTTATTGACTGTTCAGAAATGGAGCCATATTGGTCACTTGTAGATCAAGAGGAGGATGAAGAGTTGTGTGAGCCAGGTGTCGAGGAATACTACGCATATCAGATGAAAAGCAGTCAGTCGTCGTCTGATGAACAAGCTCTGAATGGATCATGCGATCAGATAATCCATGGAAGACCCGATGGGAACGGTTCAGGAATTGAAAAAGAAGCTGAGGAGACCGACTCACAGACGAGTCCAGAGGAATGCAAAACAGACAGATTTGAAATTACTGAAGTTATTCAGTTGAGTGACAATTTAGCTGACTGCTCTTCTTCTGATGTTGAAAAAACAACCAGCGAAGAAGCTCCAGAATCGGACGACGACAGCGGATTCAGTGAAATTTCAAGAGACTCAAAACCTCCTTTGGACATTATTCACAGTGTTGCCTCCGAAGAAAGCGGCGATTCAGAAGAGGAGCCGAGTGACGATGAATCCTCTGAGCCTTGTGAATGCGATTACTGCATTCCCCCGATAGAGCAGGTATTATACGACTTTGCACCTTAGCTGAGAGATTTAACGAAGTGTTCAGCCGAAACTTTAAATTATTGTGTTGTAGGCAAATCTGTCAATACTGCGGATCTATTTTTACCCTCATTAGGACTGTACTAGCAACTCAGCGGGGCAGATTGTGCGGTATCTATGTCAAAATCCTCAAGCTCTGCCATTATCATCACGTGGCTGTTCTCTACACAAGCAAACACATGCATCGGTGTTACGGGGAGCCTGTCGGGGTCATGCCAGCTTGTTTTTAGCATCAGAATCACATTAGCAAACACCGATCTCCGACCACTTGTTGAAGGACGGGACACGGTGTAGTGATACTTACATGCTCCATCAACGTGGCAGCAGCTGTAGGCTTCTTGTAACCCCTCAGCCTGAAACACCACAACACAATTCAGTCTCTTTAAGTGACGAAAAGCACATGCACAAGCACACAATGAGCTCCCGCGCGACAAAACGAGATGGTAATGTCTCATGTTTAAAAGCAGCTGGACTTTAAAGCTAAAAGAACCTTAAATGAAAATAAATGAGCTTTAGTTCTTTACCCTCCGTTTCTCCTCAGGTTCCAGCCAAACCGCTGCTCCCACGGATGAAATCGAACGACGCGGGGAAGATCTGTGTCGTCATCGATTTGGATGAAACCCTAGTGCATAGTTCATTTAAGGTACGTTTGGCTGGTGCAACTGACGCCTTTCTCATAGTGATACGTTTATTATAGTCTACATGGGATCATTAACAGGCTATCAACCACAAGCATGCATACAGTGTACTGATATTTCTCATTAAAAAATACTGAGAGTGAGCTCATCCAAATATAGAGCTGGGACCAATCCGATCAGATATCAGGATCAGCTGCTGATACATGATGTTATGGACTTATTGGATGTTGAACTGATGTCACGAGCCACGTACTGATCCAGGTTCCACTCTTCAAAATTCCTTTTCGAATTTTGATCACGTGTATAAATCTGTGTGCTTGTGTTGCCCTCTCCTTCACCTGTTGGTATAGGAATCCTACTTAACCTTAAAGGTGCATTATGTAGTTTTACCAAGGAAATTAAAACTCAAGAATTGTAAAATGTACAGTATGAATGAGGTAATAATACAAACTTCATTTTCCATAATTGAATAAACAAACTGTAAATAAGAGGAAAATAAGAGAACATACTATTTGAAGCTAGAAAGGTGGCGGGGTCCGCCTCATATAAACAATGAAAATATGTCGTCCTTTAAGGTTAAGATGTTTCTCTTCTGATAAAAACAACTTTAAACAACTAGTGCAACTTTAAGTTATATATCTAGATTTAATGTATGTCTGGACATTTATTGCTCTTTTTATAAGAGCTACTCTAGTTTACAACAGTCTCACGTAACCTGAAACATAACACCACTACCAACAACAACATTAATCAGAATCAGGATCAGAATCGCTTTTATTGCCAAGTAAGTTTACACATACGAGGAACAACTAAAGTACTTTAAAGACATAATAAAACTATAACTATAAATAGAGTGTGACCGATTTTAAAGTAGTTGAAGACTGTCCAGATCTGTCCTGCAGTGCAAGAAGTTTGACCTAGATTGTGCGAGGTCGCTGTAGATACTGTTTCTTCATTTGTTTGTTTGTTTTTTCAATAATAACGATAGTAATAATATTGAAGACCAAACAACTCTGATCTAGTTATCAGTATCGGTATCGGCAGATATCCAAATTCAGATATCAGGGGAAAGAATGTATCCCATCATCCCTGTGTCCCGGTGCTGGATCTCTATGGGTGTGGGAGTGTCATGTTGTCAAAATAAGGTCTGAAGGTTTCCCCCCATGATTTAACAACATTACATCCCACATGTAAAATGTTTTTTTCTTCCACAAACACTGTGATTTCTTGTCATAAATACAGATCATTATCAGTTTTATGTTTTTATAGAGCTGACCTAGTTTTATTACCGGCACAGTGCTGGTTTGTGCCAGTTGGGTGTGACAAAATGGCACATGATGTTAATTTCTTGGCCAAGAGCCGTAACTTCCTGGAGCGTAACCAGCAGGTTATGAGACGACCAACAGAGCCTCCAGGAAGTTAGTGCTCTCTAAAAAAGAAATGATTTATAACATAATCTCTCATAGAACCAAAACTTGTACTTTAATAAGATGTGTTTTTTTGTAAAGAGTAAGCATGAAATGATTTTCATGTCACAGACGTTCACTGTGTTCCGATCATAATCATTGTCATTCATGATTTTTATTCTGATAATCATCAAAAGTTGCTTAAAACTCTTAAAATGGTGCTGAAACATACTGGAATCATGTTATCCTACATATTATTAAGAAACAATTAATTTTATTGCATCACAAATAAAAAAAAAACATATTATAACATCTTCTTTTTCATGAAAAACAAATTGTTCGGTGAGCACGGTCATCATCGGTGGGGTGTGGAATCCATGTTGTGGGAAATACAAATGGGGAAAAATTAGCTTTTCAGCCTCGTTGACAACCTTTTTTTTATTGCAATGTCTGGAAAAACTCTGCCTTTGTGATAATTATACATCTCAGAGCTTTATGGCATTTTCTAGTCATTGGAAAAATGGAAATTCAAAGAAATAATCGACAACTCAAGGCAAGCTGTTTCCCTGTTTTCAGTGTTTGTTCTAAACTAAGCATTGATTTATTGAGGGTATTAAGAGTTTATGATTAGAGAAACATGTCTGTAATCACTGTAACACAATGGAGCTCAATGAGCCAAAGGTTGGGTTTACACCTTCGCCGTCATCCCAGGTGTACTCAAAATATGTTTTTGCATCGAGATGTTAATGAGCTCATCAGAGAAAATAAATAGTTCTCAGTTAAACCATACGCAACAAAGTCTTAGTGGGTAACGGTGACATTCTGAGGGCATCACTGTCTTGCTGGCAGTCTGAGTGCCAATCAAATGCAGTTAAGCTTCACTGTATTAAGGTGAAATACTATCTGAATTAATAAACTGTACAGTAAAGCATGCTGTGTAACTAAATGTTAAGTTTTATTTAAAGGTGATCACTCTCTGTAGTCCAGATGTTTATTTCAAAAAGACATCGTACTCATGTTCGTTCAAATAATTTTCTATATCAACTTCTTTCATATAGATCAAATGACTTGAGTAGTCTTTTTTTTAAAAACCTTTTGCTTTTGGTAACTTAAAAAGTTGTCTCTGCAAATACTCAAAAATAGCCAAGACATTAATTGATATTGAGTGTCAAAAGCAAACATTTCACTTGCCAAGCTAAAGCAGGCATCACAAAATAGCAACAGGATTTGCACGACATCATTTTAGTGTATTTTTACGAGGCACATGACTTATTTTTATCTTACGGGACCGAGCTCATGTGCCACCTATAGCCTACATTAACCACTTTATGGGTGCTCTAGTTTCACAGTCCTGCGATTTAAAGTGAGATGTAAAAAACTTTATAAAAGTCTGATTTCCAGGAATGAGAAGCAAGCACCTTTTCCAAAAAAGAAACTCTGCACAACATCAGCTTCAAAACAGTGTGAATCAACCAGTGTTAATATCCTTGGAAGGACAGATCTCAGACAACATGTTGACTTTTACATTGTTCCCACAAATAACTGGCTCCCTTTTGATCCGTTTGATACCTTTTAAGGTAGCATTCTGTGAACAAAGTAATCAATGCCACAAGTCGAGGCTCCCGTGTCACGACAAATTACGTAATGAATGCCATCTGGTGTCTTAGTCCTACTCAGGTCACAGTCTGTCCTGAAGGATGACACTGGATATCGCCACCAGCTATGTGTAAACAGGGTCAGACTCTGTGAACTGCGGTGGATAATAAAACTAGATAATAAAACTCATTATTACTTTGACATACATACTAAAAATAGAGTTGGGTAGCTTTGGAGACGCCTACATGTGAAACGCAGCAGAAAGCCAGTGTGCTGCGTGACTCTTCATAATTTGCATGGGTGTTCGTTTGTCCTGCGAAATGTGTTTATAGTGGGGAAATAAATCCAAAATGTATTAAATTAAAAAATATTATTATTACAAATTATACTTATTCTAACTGCCTGTTCCTGTAGCAGACACGCCTGGTAGTTCTTTATATTTAAGTTGTGCTCTTCAGTGGCTTCATGTAGGACTAAAAACCACAATCTGCAATGTCAGGCAGATCTGACCTTATTCTGATCAAAGTGCATTTACTTGTTGCATCGATACGCATTTTGTCTTTAACCAGATACCATGACCTGATCCAGATTGCAAATTTATACCGTGCGTAAATATAAGTCATACAAATAGCTGATAAACTAATTAAAATGACTAACAGATACATAATTTAATGCGGTGTCAGAGTAGTTGGAGGGGGAAAGGAGCAAAGACACCTATATACTATACCTATACCAGAGCTGAAACAGACGCGACTTCAAGCTTCTTTTTGCCCACAGAGATTCTTGGAGTCTGACAAAAGAACAGAAGAAACTATTAATCTATTCCCATTAATTTGTTATTCAATTACAAAACATTTGAACCAGCAGGACTGAACAAAACAATTCTGCCACATTTGGGAAAATGACTGCATTCATTCTAAACTTTGTGTTTAAGAATGATGTTAAACTCGTTCTGTCTTGCTTGCATTACCTCATAGTGTAACAATTTAGGCCAGGGTGTTTTTCCTTATATAGAACACACATGGTGTGATACTAACCTTTGAGAATACAATTTCAGGTGTGAGACTTGGCTTTAATAAATCAGATGACTTTACGAGCCTTGTCACTGTAGTGCCTGAATTTCAATGATGGAAGTCACAAGAGTCGTATTATTTACAGTGTTGTGTTATTTAAAAGTGAGGTGGCGTCTCGGTGTCTATTTGACACATCTCCACTGCAGATTTGTTGCTACCACTCTCGGCTCTATGAGTCTTTTCAGTGAGTCTTATTGTGTGTTTAATGTTTCTTCTTCTGTTTTCTTTTTCTTTTTAACAGCCAGTGAACAATGCAGATTTTATCATTCCAGTTGAGATTGATGGAACAGTTCACCAGGTAGGCACTTGTATATTCTTAAGTAGTCGTTTGTTGCCTTCTTATGTTACTTTGATCACATCGCCACATATCAAAGCATAAAGCCATCATGGAAGTTTTTACAAACTTGCTATACTTTGTTGCTACAACCCCCAAAGATTTGTGTAAATGAACATCCCAGTCTGACCTTTACAATAAGATGCTTCATGAACTGAAAATCGACTCCCAAATACAAAATTAAATGAGTAGAATAAAATAAAAATCCTCCATGACACCACTGCAGACACTTGACAGTGCTATGGCCCACTCTGTTGACGGCTCCAAGCAGCAGGTGGCTATTTCCATGGCCTGATGAAATGAGGAAACCCTGGCAGGCTTCTCAGAAATCACAGGCCATCAATCTCACACTGTGGTGCATATTATGTATGCCGCGCTTATTGGTGCAGGGGTACGGTAGTGACTATTCCCTGCAGGCATTAAATGGTAACTGCAGTGTGTTGTGCTGGGCCTCCCAGAAGACAGAGGATCTTTGTTGTCCAAAGGGCCTGGGTCTGTTTCAAGTAATCCAGGATAGGCTTGTTAAAGTGGGGAAGGCCTATTCTGGATGACTTGGTTCAGAAACAAGGCCGCCAGCATCTCAGTGTGAGTAGATATAAAGACCTTTTGGGATGTTTTCTTTTCCTGTCCTGCAGTATTTGACATCATTATAGCAACATGGAATCATCAGCATATAAAAGAAAATGTAAAAGGTGCATTATGTAAGAAATGTACTTTAAAACATTCATAAAAGAATAGAATGATGAAATAACTGTTCCACTGAAATTAGCATGCTAACCAGCTAGCCCCGGCCTGTTTTGCCTCATAATAGTACTTTGTATAGTGAGCCTCTGTAGGGTTCAGTCTGTCCAACAACACCAAGTTGGTTTTCTGCTGGGTTTGGCTCCTGACCTCGCTGTCACCCTCGTTCAGGCCTCCACACTTATTGCCGTCCCAGAGTCAGAGTGCTCATGGAGCTGCTGTCAATCACCTCTGTACTTTTCCCTCTCAAACTGGCCTCCCTGTCAAATTTGGTCCCAGACTGGCTGGGGAGGCTGCTGAGCCCGGTTCAGTTGCCTGATCACCAGGCTTCCGTTCTGATGCTCATTCTAGCAACACTTCCAGGCAGAATTTCTTGATGGATCCCCCACGCCACCGGGCCTGAAGCCTCCTCTTCCTCGTTGTCGAAGAAGATCCTACGTTAGCGGGGTTACCTTAACACCAACACTCCCCTGGTGCCCTGAGCTCCCAGTCCAGGCAGTCAGCTAAGCTGCACAGCTAACTGAGCTAACCAGCTAACAGCAGCAACAGTTAGCAGTTGGCCTGTCCTTACATACTGCACCTTTTTAATGGTAGAGAAAATCAGTTTGGATGCTGGGTAACACCAGAAAATGTATTTTACTTATTATTATTATTATTATTATTATTATTATTATTATTATTATTATCACTTTTCATTCAATGTGACACCTTGATAATGACAGATATGTCATGTTTGGTGACTATTATGACTTGTATAATATATAAAAGCCTAACTTCAATATTATGGTACATCAAGGTGCTTTATATTGCGATATATTTTTGTGTTTGTTTTTTTTTGTCAGGAGCAACCCCATGACTAGTTTGTGTTCCTGAACATATTCCTAATAACGACTGTGGATTTCATACTTGTTTCCTTTTTGTGTCTCCTCCCAGGTGTATGTGTTAAAGAGACCCCACGTTGATGAATTCCTCAAGAGGATGGGAGAATTGTTCGAGTGTGTTTTGTTCACCGCCAGCTTATCCAAGGTCAGACTGCTGCTGCTCATTCTGTGTATTTTATGGCTGAAATTGGCCTAATTCTAGCAGGCAGGCAGGACACAAGCTGACCTGATGTGTCAAGTGACACCTGTTGTTTCAAAACATTATGCTTACTGGAAGCTGCCCCGTGCCACATTCCACATACACGCTCACGCATAAATATATATTTATGATACCTGTCAGACATTTTAACCTCTAACATTTGCTCCAAACTGTGTCAACCTCAGTCTTAACGTTGTGAAGCATTTGGTCACTCATAACTCAGTGACTCACTCATACATCTGCAGCACATGACAGTATCATCGGTATATTTTAGCATACATCGTCTGAAATCAGATGCCGGTCTCGTGAAAATGTCCTAGATTAAATGTTGCAGACATAACTTGTCTAAGGTTGACACATATGTCAGTGCTTAAACTATGCGTTGAAATTTGATGCAGGTTGGGTTTAATGGTCTGCGTAGACCATAATCTACATTTTTAAAATACTTAATTTTAAAAATCCTACATTACTAACTAAAGATAATGCACAAAACAGCCTTTTTAAGTACCATGACACAAGCAGACTGATGTGTAATTACTATAGTTTCATGCTAAAGCATTCAGAGCATTTGAGCATTTTTCTTCTTGCTCTTTTGGCTTCATGGCATTAAAACCCGACTTGGTTTTGCTCTCATCACGCATCAAAGTGGTTTTCAGATGCAGCAGTCACTTGTTTTTAGTGAATAAACTAAAAGACTCAATGCACATTACTGAGCATCAAACAACAGACACAGTTAGCAACTAGCTAGTGCTCCTTGTTGACCATTTCCCTCAAAAATTGGTGGTGGAGACCAAAAACGGAGCTAAAAGCAATTTGATATTGGAGTTAAGTTTTTCAGTTGTACAAAAACTTGACTATAAATGTATATTAAAGTTGGTGTGAATAGGGAACTAATTGCTCAACTTTTTACTTGCGGTAATGTCAGTAATGTGTTTCCAGCCTCATAAATCCACAAATTGTTACTTATTTTCTGCAATTTAACTTTGTTTTGTTCCTTGTAAGTGTAAAATGTTTGTGTGGGTTTTTCTGTCCCTCATGCACAATCTGCATTTTTATGTCTTAGATTTTCTGAGTTTCTCATTAGTTATTTAAAAAAGAAAAAACTGTTTAAACTATCATACCAATACATAATTCTCTATATCAATAAAATACCATGTATATGGAGTTCAGAAATGTTTAACGCCTGCCTCTGTGTTTTTCCTGCTACAACAGTACGCAGATCCTGTGTCGGACCTGTTGGACAAATGGGGCGCCTTCAGGAGCCGCCTCTTCCGGGAGTCGTGTGTCTTTCACAAAGGGAACTACGTAAAAGACCTGAGCCGCTTAGGAAGAGACCTGAACAAGGTCATCATCATCGACAACTCTCCGGCCTCCTACATCTTCCATCCCGACAACGCAGTATGCTCCCTTTATTTCTTTCCCTACAACACATCTGATTAAAACACACTCATTTGGTCACTAAATCTTTTTAAATCCACCGTATCTTTCTGCTTCAAACCTCCAGGTTCCTGTAGCGTCCTGGTTTGATGACATGTCAGACACCGAGCTCCTCGATCTTATCCCCTTCTTTGAGAGACTAAGCAAATCAGATGACATCTATGATTTTCTCACGCAGCAGAGGACTTCAAGTTAACAGAGGCAGGATATTAGGAGGGAACTAATCACCAGCAGCTGTCGTCACGGGGCCACGGAGGCTGGTGGGCCGCAAGCTCCACGCTGCTTCCAACTACAAGGACCACACTGCAAAAAATGCCTGTCATTAAGTCTCGTATTCTTACTGCTTGTCGCATAAAACAGAAATCCACTCGTTAAAGACTGAATATGAGATTCAATGACTTCTGTAGATGTCTTTTGCAGTGCAGCTAGTGTGTTGTTGTTGTCGTTATGTGACAGCAGTGACCTTTGTAAGTGTGCTGTAAACCTAGATCGTGTGAACAGTTGTTCCGTGCCATTTTACAAATGAACCACATCAATCATTTCATGTCAGTGCAGTGTAGCATTCGTAATAGTATTTAAAGCTCTCACACATATTATAACAACTCATTGATGACTGTCCTCTAAATCCCATTAACTTACTTTCGTTGTTGCCTAAAACGGCAAAATGTGTTTGTAGTAAAAAGACAATCATTAACTTTAGAGAATTTTGATTTAACAGTTTAATAATTAAAACACAATGTGACACAATTCACCACAAAAAAAACAACATTTTTTATGTGTTCCAAATACTGTGCATTTACTGTTTGTCTTTGGAAAGCAATGTGGAAGGAGTTTGGCTTCAAAAACACAATATAGAGATATTTTATTGATTCAGATTTTGCATTCAGATTGAAAAAGAAGCTGAACAGAAATCAAAGGAAAACATATCCAGCAGTCAGTTGCCATTGTTTGTAGTCTTTATTCACTACATTACAAATGATCGAGATGGTTTCATCACTAATATTACTGGAATCTATATCTGTAATCTGTAATAATCCATTTTTATGTCATCTTATACACAGTTCAGTCATAAGAAACTAACCCTGACTAATTATAAGCAGAGGTGTCACAAGTTCAATCCTTAAAATCCTGAAAATCGGTCGAAATGAGCATCAGATATGGAAATCAAAAACAAGAAAAGCGATTTTCTCTGTAATTTTTTCCCTCCTCCTTTGCCTACATACGTTTCATGTGGCACGTAATTGTCATGTGTCCGCCGGTGGCTTTCTGCAGTTGAAAAAACTCTGGCCGTGGTTGTAGAGTAACCTTCTGCCATCTAGTGACTCGTACTTTTGTTTTGTGTTAAACACTAACCCAGTTGATTGGAGAATTTCTGATATTTTAAATAACAATCGTATATGATTCGACTGTTACCGCCCCCTAAAAAAAAAAAAAAGATGGTTATATCGCACTTTTTAAAGAACAAGGTGAATGTGGAAATGGCAATTGTCAGGGCATGAAGTCGTTGATATGTTGATCTTTACAAATGGCATAGCCAAAGGCAAACTCCAGTATTTTCAAACCTGGGTCCTAGATTTACATGTTTTGGTCTCAAGAGTCGGGTTGTTGCACAAAGACAACGATGGAAACATGATTCAAAGTTTCAATAATGTATGTCCAGAGTCATGGCTGACTATAGAACTGACAATGACAATCTAGAACAGCTGTTACAACCCACTTTGCAAGATTTCAGAGTCCTTTCCTTGAACTTGTGATCTTTAGCTCTACCTACTAATATATCTAAACATCTATTCCTACCTTTTATAGGAATTGGTTCCATGTTGTTGTTGGACACAATAAGATTGAAACAATCTCAAACAAGCACTTCTTAGATGGTGGCTGCTGCAGCCATTGCAGAGATCCACTGGATTGATTCCCAAACAAAATCATGGATTTGGAGACTTGTGACACCCCTAATTATAACATAAAATGATGTATGTTGGACAGTTGTTGCTCAACATTAAGATAACAGATGAGCGCGCACACACCGGACCTTTCACACCACTGCAGAAATGGTGAGATTATGTTTGTACATAGAGTATATCAGGATTTTAGGCAATCGTTTTGAATTGGTTTTAATGTTATTTTACCATGTGAGATTTTAGTTGTACTGGCCGCCACAGCGTGCAGCTCGTCAATGATGCAAAACTGTTTTTATGTAAGACTGTAACCTGCTAAGGCGACTTAAAATACGTTTGAAAATAACTTTTCGTTTTGAAAGCACACTTCGATGCCTCCTATCGGTAAACTTGAATCCGAGATGTTTCGTGTAAGACATTGATGCAGTCGAGTGTGCTGCCGTATCGTTCTGTATATTCAGTTTCACGAGGGGAAGCGTATGTGTGTGTGTGTGTGTGTGTGTGTGTGTGTGTCCGAGCCCTGATATGATGTTGCCTCTGTCTGGAGCGAGTGTGTATATTTGAATGTGTGTGTGTGTGGGTTTCAGTGTGATTGCGTCAGTGTGAGTTTCTACATTGGTTTAAGATTTTAAAGAAAAGACACTTTGACAATATGTGAAAAACCATAACCTGTCTTTGAATAATGATTTAACTTTTTTTTTTACTGTATGCAAACAAAAGTATTATTAACGTTGTGACTCAAGTTAAGAAACTGGTTCAAGTTTAGTTTTCAAGTTTTTAAAATTGCTGCTGTTTAAATGTTAAGATTGGAAAAAAAAAGAAGACAACCAGAGATATTTTTACCTTGCATCAATAAAGCATGTTTTATTGAAACAGGTCATATGTCACTACAGAACTTTTTTTTTTTAAACGTACTTAAATGTACTCAAAACAACATGGCAGAGGTGGAAACAAAGGAAAAATGGAATAATGAACAGATTTCATATGAAAACAACTATCGTTCTCCTTTAAGTTCAAACACAGTATCCACTCAACAAAAACACAAACATGCCCTGATTATCAATCAAGGTGATCAAGTACTTATCAAACGTATTTCTTTCCTAGATTACCGGATTTTTGGCCCAATGTATTTACATTACAAGCCCCTTTTCTACAAGACAGAACTCTCGTCATTCAAACCAGAACTTCAGGTTTTCTGTGAAAACATTAAAAAATGTCTATACAAATAGAAAATAGTGAAAATAGACATGAATTGTTAGATGTAAGTAATTAACAGCTGTTGTTTAGATGATCCTGTCTACAGCCTGAAGATAAATATAAGTTTGAGATGACCACGTGGCTGTTACGGAAGCCCTGAGGAGCAAGTGAGGGAATTATTATTCTTTTCTGGTGATCCATTTGTTTCTGTTGTGTTCAGGAGAACAGGTGAAAAAAAGTTTTGCTCGCATAACCTTTCACATCGGTGATGCCAAGTGATTTTGAGTGTGAAACCAAGTTGGCCAAGGAAAAACAAAATGAGGGAAAACAATTTCCTTGCTTTTTTTGTTTGTTTTTGTGTTTATCTAAATTTACTGAATTTCCTGATTCTCATGAATTCTTGATAATATTTTTTCCTGAATCGGTGAAAAAAAAAATTCACCAAAATAATTTTTCATTTTTTAAAAAAAGTGGGAAAAAAATCTAAAGAAATGCTTTTTTCATAAAATAAAAGATAAATTCTCCCTGAACAAAAACAAAATCCAGACATATTTTTTCCCTTGAAAAAATAAAATCTGAAGAAAATACTTCCCTGAAGGAATAAAGAAGTAAATCTGAATTATTTTGGAGATGTTTTCCCCCCAATTATTTTCTTAATTCAAGAAGAATAATCAAGACAAATAATCTCTAATCATCAGGAAAAATTCAAGAATTTCAGGAAATTTTGGTAAAAACAAACACAATTCCTTCAAAATTCCTTCAAAAATTTCCTTCAATAAATGTTTTTTCATATTATGAAACAAAAATTTGCCTGGTAGAAAAAAACACACTTTACTTTCTACTTTTTTAAAGGAATAAACAATAAAAGAAGAAAATCTCCTACATTTTTTGGGTAAAAATGCATGAGTTTTAGGAAATTCTGTAAATTTTGGTAAAAACAAAAACAAACCAAAAAAATAAACACATTTTTAAAGATTAAAGAAAATGTGTTTTTCCTCAATTTTTAATTTGTTCGTTCTTTTGTTTCTTTGAAACAACAAAATCAGGTCTGACAATCGACGGTCCAGATTTAATTTATGAGTTTGTAGATTTTACCTTTAGTTACTGATAGATGAAATCAAATGTCTCTTCACATGCATCGTGGCTGGGGTGCATTCAAATACTGTATGTAAAACTGAACTTGCACTTCACTTATATCACTTATGAAACCATATTTCAAACCATCAGTTAATCTTTACAGTATTGAAATCGGACATTTATTGTCACAAATACACTTTCGGCTTACACGCCAAGTCAGACAGTCAGATCACTTACACACAAAACATTATTTACATCCAAACTGCAATTTGTATTATGATAAAGGAACCATTTCTTCACACTCTTGACTATGACACATTTTATATATGAACAATAAATGTGAATCCTTAAATGCAAGTTACTGAAAGAGAAATCCATCACAACCCTGTTTAAACCTTTTTTTTTTTTTTAGAGACATACCGTTTGTAAATATATAAGCAACGTCAGTGTTACAACTTAAAAGCATCAAAGTAATAATCAATCACTGTCAATTAGGCGGGCGATGACAGGCGGATGATGTCACTCACGGATCACCTGTGAAACATGAGAGGAGAAAGAGTTAGACGGAGGGCCGGAGAGCGTCGGTCAGCCTGTTTGGCCTTATTCTGTCAAAATGTCCACCTGTCTGCTGCAACCTGTCCATCCACCCATGTCAGCTTTTACTTAACATATTAACATATTGCTAATTAAAAATCTGCAGCTAAAATCTTCTAGGATTGTTCCATGAAAACTGAGCTCCTAAAGTCAAAGCCAAACCTTTTTAGCTTTGAGCTCTAAAAATAATTCGGTGTCACTTAAGACCTCCCAGCAGTGTGGACAGTAGCTGCGAACAGTTCGACCTGAGAAGGATTTTCTCTCCTCAGTAGTGTCGTAAAAGTTACACAAAAGTCATACTTAAGAGAAAGTACAGCTACTGTGTTAAAGTATTATTTAAGGGAAACGTTTCCCATACAAATAGAACTTGAGTAGAGAGTAAAAGTCAGAAAGTAGCTGATATTAAATGTGAAAAAGTACAGGTAAAAGTAGATTATACATATATGAACGTGTTTATTGTATAGTACGTGTCAACTGATAACTGGCCTAGTCAATTGTTGGATCAGATATTTAGTATTTCCAGATGATCGGAATCATTGTTTTGTTTAGTTTTTTTTCTAATTGCAGACAACATGTTTTTATAAATGTGCTGCTTTGGCTCTGAGTCAATCTGCAAAGCAAGTAGTAACTAAAGTTATCAAATACGTGTAGTGGCATAAAAAGTACAGTATTTGCCTCCATCATGTGGTTGAGTGGAAGCAGAAAATGGAAATTAAAATACAAGTGCAATACTAAATTAAATGTACTTAGTTACATTGCATCTCTTCTTCTCAGACTGTTTTATTTGAAGGATTTTTAAAGGCCTTAAAGAGATGAAAATATCCAGCAGCTGGCCAGAAAAAGACTAAAAACTGAAAGAAAGTCAGATTTTTTTTAAAATTTCATACAGCAAGAAGAACCTTTTTTTTCGTTCTTTCTTCCTCCACACAGATTTATCTCGAGACCCCTTTACAACCTTTAAGTTGGGTTGCTGCTGGTTTGAGCCTGATTGAAAACCTTAAAAAAAAAACCTGCTGCGGATGTTGACTATTGGTTTCCTCCAACCTCTGAATTCTTTTGACAGTCCTGAGCATGATTTCTGATTAAACTAAAGACCTGAAGCTGAATCAAAAAGTCATCATCTCCCCCATGTAAGTACATCATTCTAGCTTAATAACGCTGTGTGTCTAAATAAATGTCACAAGTACGGGCAATAATGGAATGATGCAGTTTTTTATTTATCAAACGAACCATTTAAGGGAGGTTTTTGCATTAGAAGCACACAAAAACTCCTAAATCCTTCAATCTGATTCTGATCTATCAAGATGGCGTGTTAAAGCAGGTTACATGACTGGGCACTGTTCATGCAGCACACAGTCATAAATACAGTAGATGCTTTGGCTCCTGGAGCGCAGCATTCTGTAAATGATATAAAGTGTTTATGGTCCGACTCGATCTCTGCGAGCACGCAGGTCAAGCAGCAGAGAGCTCAAAACCAACGGAACCTTCTCGAGCTATTTCAGACGTGTAGGAGAGTAAACTATTTTTAGTTTTATTATGCTGGCTTTCAACTTAACAGTATTATGTTCAATCGTCTGGCCCAGGTAGTGAATTCGTCTGGTGTGGTTTTATAGGGCGAGGAGAAGCAGCAGGACTGATGCTCAGCCTGCAGATATTTAAATTGTCGGAATTTATAAGTAGCCAAATGCTTTAAGACAATTTTGAGATACTTATACTTCCATTTCCATCTTGGATTTTTCACTCTACAACATTTATTACATACTTTTTGTAATAGCAGATTGTCAAAATGTTTTCATGCGTCCATTTTCCAGTTGCTGTCACATTAAGTGAGAACTGTTTCTTCTTCCTTACACCTGTGCCGCCTCTTCCTGTCTCTCATGCCCCCTCTGTACAACCCTGTGCATCCCATGACTGCCATCAAGTGTCCAAAATTATACTGCACAATGTGTCTAATCACAATAACATGCCTGCAATAAACAAAAATGGCTCCTTCACCTTTAGTTTCTTGTTTCTTTGCAGATTCAGGTTAATAACACAACATATGATCAACAATAAATGATGACGATGTTAAGATATGGTAAAAACATTTTTGAGCTTTTGGGAAAATTCACAAGGTAAAGAAAGCTCAACCTTTAGCAGCGGTAACATTAAAATAATGCAATCTCTATTGAGATTATGCTTCAATAATCATAATCAATATGTCACCGTGCATGTTGAATACTTTTACTTTTTGTGCTTCAAGTATGTATTGATGCTTGTACTTTTGGACTTTTTACTCAAGTGAAACTGTAAATATTACAGAGTATTTGTACACTGTGGTTTTGCAAATTTAGCTTAAGATTTGAGTACTTCTCGCCACTGATCTCAGTCTAGTCACTGATTTAGACGTTCCTGTGACATACAGCATGCATGGGACAAAACCATGACTTTGTTATTACTTCCATCTAGTGGTTAATGTTTTGTATTGCACCACCAGGCTACAAATGTAATGCTTCACCAGTCTGTCAGCTAGATGGCAGTAAGAAGCCTGACTTTTCTGCCCTACAGGTGCATGTCAGTATGATATAATTCATCCCTGCAGCCTTATCTGAATCTTACATGTAGGTAGATAAATCAATGGATCCATAAATCCATACCCATGACTTCTACTGACAGTTTAACTACAGTTAAAATGAAAACACATAAAAGCTCAGATACAACAGCAGCTCCTTCCACTCACTCAGAACCCGCAGCTGGGCCGTGCTCGTCACCTTCCCCGAGGTGAACTCCACCTCTCCGCTCATGTCCGGGGAGGTCTGTAGGAGGGTCAGTCTGTGGACAGTGCCCATCTTCTCAAGTCGCACCTGAGAGCTGGACTGCAGAGGCTCCCCGTTCAGACTCCAAACAGGAGCTTTAGCGACAGGGGCCGAGACCTCACATTCAAAGCAGGCGTCGTCGGGGGCCATCACTTCCACATCCTTCAGCTCTCGGACCATTAACAGAGGCTGGGCTGAGTCGGTGCACAGAGGAGAGAGAACGCTGTTAGCTTGCGATGCTTATTTTTAACAGTAGACTTCATGTTGTTAAGTGTAAAAAAACTCCTAAATGCACATCTTCAGCTTGGCATCCACAGGCTTGAATGAAGGAGTGTTTAAGTTGCTGAGGTGGACAGTTACAAAGTACATTTATCTGAGTATTTGTACTTTAGCTGAGTATGATTTTTTTCTGGAAACTTACGTCACTTAACTTGATTACATTTGGAAGGCGACTCTTACTTTTTAATCCACTACATTAACACAGACGCCATCATTTCATCCCTGTCCGACCCGAGAAAACATGGCGAGGTGTGAAAACATTTGTTTTATTTCATATGAACATTTTAAAAGAAGCTGTCTGTGCTTGTAGCAGTTGCCGTTTCTATAACATGGTTGGTCAAATTAAACAACTTTATATGTATATATTTGCCCATCAAGGTGTCAAATTGGGATCAGGTTCCATCTGAATCAGCTGCTGACACATACTAATAGTTAGCTTTTAGCTCCAATCACGTCAAATAAACAAAGTAGTATTAGTAAGGAGGGATGTATATTCTCACATTCAAGAGAAAATGTACTTTTGCATGTATTATTTCTAAGCAATTTCTCCAGTCCCACTAATTCATGACAGTGTCGGCCAGCTGAAAGGAAGTAAGCGATCATTGTTATTATTAATTATTGAGACCATTCATTTTCCTTCTGTGACCTGTCAGCATTAGTGAAAATGTCCCAGTCTTTAGATGACAAACTATATCATTTGTCATGTAAGACCAACGTAATATGACCGTTGTGTCAAGAGGAAGACAAATGTGAAATGAAAGGGATGTGAAAATGGAATTACATTTTATGCGAATGCCCAGGTGACATCACAATTCAGCCCCACCCAACCAAAAGTACACACAAAAAACATGCATTATCTTTGCTTCGCCACTAGATGGAGCGATGAGGTTATGTATGAGATCCTCCTTCCTTCTGTTGCACTCCCATAAGAAGTTAGAGAGCAACACTTTGTGTGTGTGTGTGCTTGGAAAAGGAAGCTTTGTTGTTGTTAGGTTATAAAAACGTCCTGTTATTTGTCATTTCAACCTATACATGTGGGAAACATGCAAAAACTACCATAAAATAAAAAAAGGTTGCCTGTAAACTGAGATCTCTCTTACCCTCCACTGTCAGTTTTGCAGAGCAGGAATACTCTCCGACCTGCACACTGTACGTGCCCTCGTCTTCTAACGCCACCTGCTGGATGATCAGTTTGCGATAGCCGCCTTCGCTGCAGATCTCAAAGCGCTCGGAGGGCAGGACGACGCTGACGCCTTTGTACCAGCGGATGCTACATCTTGGGTTGGACACGGTGCAGTCGAGGATCACGCGGCTCTTCTCGAGGGCTGTCTTATCCTGCAGAGGTTTAACGATGTTGACAGGAAGCTCTGAAAGGGACAAAGTGCAGTTCAGATTAAGGATTCACAGTTTGACTGGGCGACAGACGACATTAAATAATCTCTGACTTGATGAAAGACTTTACAGGCATGTGTCCACTCTTTGTTCAACAAGTTCCACAAATTGAAACACCTTTTTTTTTTTAAAGTTGTATCACAACATTCTTCATTTGTTACATATATTGATAGATAGATTTTGTATACCTTCCACCTCCAGGTAAGCCACAGATTCAACATGTCTGGCGACAAACTTGATCTCTCCAGAGTCCTCTGCTCGCACGTTGCACATAAGAAGAAAGTGTTTGGTCCCTGAAAGAAGAATAAATATGTCAAGATAATATCCAGATTCATCACTTCTTTCTCCTCTCTCTTACATTGTTTTTGAGTATCAGATCACGTTAACGTTCTGTCTTTGGGCGACATTTGCAGACCCTGTGAATTAAGTGTTTGTGATTTTTGCAGCTGACCTTCTTGGCGGATCTTGATGGTGCTGGTGGGTTGTATCCTCTCCCCGTTTTTGTACCACTCTCCTGGCACATCCTCCACCGAGATCTCACAAACAAACACCGCGTTCTGATCTTCCTGGATGTCCAGGTCCTCGAGGCCCTGCTGTATCAGCAGCTCGCGCTCTGCGGAGACGATTAACATCAAAGGATATCTAATATTACAATGGCAACCTATTAATAATTCAAAATGCAAATGTAGAATGGAACTGGCATGTCTGCAGTATATGATCACCTTTCCTCTTTCTTTAATACTGAGCTAACTGTGACGACACTAAAGACTTCTATTGTTGTACTGTCATTTGCTCTAAGCCGGGCTCTGGTTGAACAAGCAGCATTCTCTCCTGTTGTATTACTAAAGCATACAAAATGTAGTATATGTGTCATACCATAACAGAATTATGCAATATCATGGTAAATACGGTTACCAATCTTGCCACACAGTAAAATCTGACAAGGTGACTTAACGTCACCAAAATCAGGTGAACCGATTCCCTCAAAAACACCAAGTAAAGTCAGTTAAATTCAAGTTTTAAAAGGTGAAAAGCATTAACAATTTAATATTACTACTTTACTTAGAGATTTTGAGGTAATTTTGAACAATTAACAGTGCACAGTGTACTAATGTCACTAAATCCTTCATAAATATTATTAGAAAAGAAAGAGAATATTTTGTATAAATGCTGGAAGATATATCATTACAATTGATTTCATATTTTTTTAAATAGTTAAATGGTTGATTAATGAAATCACACATTTGGTTATAAATTATATGTTAAATTGATTGATTCATAATATGTTAAATTATATATATATATATATATATATATATA
>CAEMYA010000455.1:1378985-1410272 GCA_903131615.1 Diplodus sargus
ATATATATATATAAACCCCTCTCCATTAATCTTTAGTTAATAATTCAGCATATACTTCCTAGATAAATTCACACTTCTTTCCACTGCTTTTCAAACATGGAATTAGAATTGACTGTTTTTTATTGCTTTGTTCCTTTTGTTGGTTTGTTTATTTATGGTCTTTTTTTAAAAAAAAGAAAAAAAAAAGTACTTGTTTGGGAATAAAAGATTACCCACAAAAGTACACTTCTCAAAATTAGTTTGGTGTTTCACATGATGCCCACATCTCGTCTTTGATATTGAGTTTGTCTCAGTTCTCTGATTAACTGACGTCCTCACCACAGAAGAGCAGCAACCAAAAAAGAGCAGCTAATGTCAGCAGCTAACAGCTAACAAAGAAGTGGCAAACAGCAGCTAACGACAACAAACCTGGCCTTGCTTGTCTGGCGTGTGAGGTAAGAGCTTTCATCCTCTTCTTCTTAACAAGCATTCAAATTAAATGTGTGCAAGTGTTGCTGCTCTTAAATCAGCCCTCCTGGCATAAGCCTACTAAGCTAACTAGCTTACTTCACTTGCTAGCAGTGTGAGTGAAATCAGTTAGCTTGTTCTGTGACCCAAACTCAAGACTGTGCTCCTCTCACATTATGGTCAGAATGCTAAATAAAGTCCACCACAGCCTGAATGTGTGTTTTACATCTTTTCATTTTACTTATCCACTTTTTACTTATCATATTACTTATCCTTTGGACTTGGAGCTTTTCCGCAGCAGACATTTTGTTTTATGTAGGAGTGAAAGGGCTGGTTACTACAGTAAGTAACAACATTCGGCTAATGACGGTAAGCCTAATGTAATTACTTACTGTGTTAGTATGTTACTGTAGAGGTGTCTCAGTGAGGTATCCCACAGAATACAACACATAAAACTAATACATTTAAGACATTAATAATTAATTTTTTATCAGAAAGTCTGTTGTGATACAGTCTTAGTGAATTGTGCTGCAGCCTGTAGCCTTCATAAGGAAGGCTAATGAAGATATTTCTATACATTGAGCCGTGAAAGTATCAGGTAAGACCTTTTTATGCTTTTTTATTACATTGCTTTGATATTTTCTGTTAGATACCATTTCAATATTGTTGTGCTTCCCCTGCAGAATATGTAAGCACAACTTTGTAGCTAGCTAGCTGTGTATGCAGCGGACTGTGACACACGTTAGAAGTTCTCCAGTTATTTTCACTCAGTTGTTAATTTCCCAGTTTTGTGAGTACAGTCAGTTTACTATGAAATAACTGTGCATAGATTTTGCTTGGTGATGAGTCCACTTTCTGAGCAATGACCACCTGCATTGTTGATGAGCTAAAAATAATGTGTAATTTTTTTTGTCTAATTAGTAAAACACGCAGCTTTGTTAGCTAACTCTGTGAATATCTCAATACATGTTTATAGTGACTCCCACACCTGTATTTTCTTATTTCAGATGCAGTTCTGATAATATAACACAATTCCTGTTTCCTGTTCCATTTTCACACAGGTTGCTGTTCTTTCAGCCACAACTTCACACTGAGAGACTATAGGCCCTTGTTTGTAATTTATAGTATTTAGATAGCAGACTTTACCATAGACCTCCACGGTGCAAGATGTTGTAGCATCTCCAGCGTCGCAGGTGTAAATCCCAGAATCACTGACATTACACTTCACGATCTGAAGAAATCGTTTCCTTCCCATTGCATAAATGCGCAAGTCTTTGCCTGGCTTCACCTCAACCCCATTCTAAAAATGAAAAAAGTACAATTTATCATCACCAAACAACTGAAATTGTCCATTTTTGAGTGGTTCTTTATTGTGTCACAGTGAAAAACTCAAACTCAAAACTTGGTCTAAAATGTTCAAATGTCTGGTTGACTTTTTTTTCCACAAAAGCTTTGGCTGTTCATTAGGCGTCTTAGATTTGTTATCTTCAATGTGTCCATAAGAGGGTGTTGTTGGTTATAAAGAGAAAAACAAAAATTCAACACTTGCCTTCATCCATTTCACATCAACATTATGTCTTGACAGCTCACACTCAATAGAGATTACTGCTCCATCTGGGAATCTCTGGTCTTCTAGTTTTCTGAAAATTGTGACTGGTGGCTCTGGTGAAGGAAAAGTATGATAAGTTATGCAAACAAAAAAAAGTATCTCCATAAAACAAATCCAACCATATACATTGTAGCTTTAAATTTTAGGAAGCCTATATAGTGAAGTTATGTGGACTAATTCATCGTGATGACATTTTCATCCGATCGTCATCCTCAGCTTTTCAACCCCTAGCTCAAAGGGATGATGCACACTGAGTGACTCGGTATGGAGCGGATTATTTTACAGCATGAGGTTAAACTGGCACCTGACAGAAAAGACTGAACAGAGCTACCGCTCCACACTAGGTCGTGCTAGGCTATTTTGTGTTGTAACGTGAGCCTGGATAAAGGCAACAGTAGCAGAGCCGTCACTTTATTCTATTATCATGCCTCCACTGGCTGGCATTTGGTCTACTCTGAGTGGCCCACTTTAGCTACCAGTCTGAGGTCACAATAAAATGAGTATAGTAAACAGTTGTTTTGGTAGTAATACTATGTACAGTACATGGTTGTGAGCATAGATGTTACTGAACTGCCCCACATTCCTTATGGCACTATGTATGTTAAAGATGGGGTTGGTACTTTGTTTAAGAAGCATATTTGTAGGAAATCTCCTGATGTCATTTTGGTTTTATAAACTTTCAGCTTACTTTCACTGAGCAGACAAAAGCAATTTTTAAACTGTGATATTGTCACAATATGAAGTCTAACAGCCCAGTGGAAGAGAGACTCTACTGTGCATTTTCAGTGGGTTGACTAGCCAGGAAGCAAATCCAAAGCTACAAACTTTCTGTTGCAAGCTCCAGGCGATTCTTATTGGACTGAATTGGGGCCCATCTTTGGGTCCGCTATCTAGTTCTATTATAAATCTATGGCTATATTACTAAATATATATATGATATATGTATTACTGGGAAGCCTTTAAGGACTAATGTATAATTGTGACTGCTACTTTGCTTTTTTGCTTCATTTGAGTTGTTTATTTATCTATAACTGTAATTATAAAAAGCTAGGATATTGTGTAACAGTGAAGGCTCATCTTCCAGGCAGTCAGTGTAGTCAGTCAGTGCAGGTTCATTTAGAGTAGTGACGTTGAAGGGAGGCCTGAAGGGAGGCAGCAGGTTTGCTATTTTCAAAAATGTAGCTTGCTCTTTCTAGTTTCTCAGCAGCAGTTTTCAGCTGTAGTGCGCTTTATATAAGTGCATTGTCTAAGAAGTACTTTGAGGTACCTTAAGATGTTACTTTAAATAAGACCACAAACAGTAATTCTGCTTGCTACTATGCTGAAATAAAATTAGTCTCCGCTCATTAAAACACTGTCAAAATCTCATCTCATTAAGTACCTTTTACAACAAGCCTTGCAGACGTCTTCAAATGCTCCATAGAGAAAGTAAAGGTGGCCGTGTCCTCTACTGATAGGTTAGAGATAGTCAGGCTGTGGACTTGTCCTTTGGCACTCATACGGAAATGACTTGTCGGCTTAAGCTGGATTCCGTTTCTCATCCAGGTGCCAGTGACTTGGGGATGGGAGAGCTCAACCTCAAAAGATGCCGTTTCTCTCTCTGTGGTTTTAATGTCCATCAGTCCTCTCTTGATTGTGATTTTTCGAGCTGCAAGAAAAATTGCAGAGCTGTGTAGCAGGCATCACAGTAGTCCAACAAGTGCGTTTAACTATCTACTTAATAGGTATTTTTTTGTAGTTGTCGAACAAAGGTCATGTTTGAAAGATTGGCCACAGCTACAAATATTTTCATTCCGCTTGAACAGGGAGCAGATGTGGTGTCCATTTCTGTTACGGAATAGGCTTGGAGTCTGATCTGCACACAGCAGTCTGCAGTTAAACAATACAAGCTGGCACACATCGACAAGCCGATATTTCAGTCATTTGAGTTTGGGGCTTTACACAAAAGCCAGCTTTGAAACTGCCAACATTTTTCACTTATTCTAACACAGACGAGAATTCCCTGTGGAAAAAAGGAGTGTTTATTTTGGAGACCTGATGACAACAACCTTAGTTTTGAAGGCCAGGGTGTAAATTTAGATGCAATGAGAGGAGATCCAAATTCATAGGAGGTGCCAACAGCAGCCTGAAGTCCTGACTTTCCCCTGCCCGCCCACACTAGTGTTGAAAGAACAGCCTTTAATTCACCCACTGGCCTGTGGATCATAGGACTGAGAAATATAAGAAGCATGCGCAAAGAAAAACAAGCATAAGTACGTCTTAATCACGACAAGATGCCCGGTTTTATCGTGTGTCAAGGTGCTTGATTTCCAGAGTTTCAAATGGTGCTTGTTTGTAGGAAAACTTTACTTTGCTAAATGTAATTCTGTATGTCACATCTCGTGTTGTTATTCAGGCTATACCTTTAAAACTGTCATCTTATTTGCCTTTGACATAACTAATGAAATCATCAGGGCTTTATTGATCCTGTGTCAATAAAGAAACCTTGCACTGAAAGTCAGCCTGGGCTGTAAGTCTATCACCTGTTTGTTGCCATCATGTTCCTTTAAAAGTGCCACCCTGGTCCCTAGTCACTCGAATTACTCTTACTCAGTTAATTGAGCTTTGCCTTCACAAGAAGCAGTGATGGTGGGTGTACAAGAGGTGGCCCCGTCGGCAACGGTGGTAAACAAACAACAACAGGGCATAGTGAGAACACGTGCACACTCACGTTCCACAGTGAGCTGGGCTTGCGTGCGGTCATGGAGGGTTTCACAGCTGTAGGTGCCTCGGTCAGACATGGACAGTTTGTGGATGGTGAGACTGTGTTTTAGGCCCTTGTGTTTCAGGATATACTTGGGTCCAGGGTGGATCAGCACCCCTTGCCGCATCCACTGCAACTCTTCCGAATCCAGACTCACCTCCACCTCTAGAGTTGCCTCACTGTACTCTTCAGCTACAACTGGTGTAATTTTCTTGGTAAACAGCACCTGTTGCTCTAATAATGAATTTGAGGGGTTGTTACAACACAATCAACATTCTAGGTATGATTACACTGTATTGATTGTATGTTAAATCTGCATTACAAGGGAAGACCCAGATAAAACAAAGAACAATATCAACTAAAGAAAATCAGCAAAGTTATACTGCAAGCTCAAGCACAGAGAGCAACCAAAAACTCTGAGGAGCCTTGCCCCCCTGCAGCGTCACATACCCAAAAACCACTGAGCCACTTGTCTCTGTCAGTTACCAGAGGAATTCTAACAGTAGAAGCTGCTAAGCACTAGCCGTCAAAACGCCTCTTCAACAATTTAAACTTTTCTGAAAGGGTCATTATTAAACACATTCAGCGTATGCTTGTGTGATACCAACATATACAGCCATTCAAAGTCTCTTTTATGTTTGCATTGACTCTAGTGTTGCAGAAAATAGCCCACAGTTGAAAATATGGTGATAACTACCGACGAGAAGAGGGTATTGGACAGTAAATGGTCGTTGCATGTTGTGACTTCTGTGATTCATTGAGACAAATGTATATAATTATAGTGTTTATAGATGGGGCAACAACTCACCTTGAACCTTGAGTACTGCCTCTGATACCGACCCCTCTGCATCAGCTGTCACTTTGCCGCTATCTGAAACCATGCAGTTGTGGATGCAGAGCATGTGGCATAGTCCATTGCTTGAAATGACAGTGCGCTCATTTAGAGCTACTTGCTTGCCATTTAAGCGCCACACCAACTGAGTATCCTCCGGTGAAACCACACATTTAAATACTGCATCTTCTCCCTCACAGACCGTGATGTTACGAAGCTCCGCTATGAACTCGACAACACGGGGAACTGAAGGCAAAGCATTGAGCCGAATTAGATTCATGTGTTTGTAAAGATGTAAAGATGGTCCAATTTTGTAAAGATGGCACATTTGAGTTTTTAAGAACTATTTTCATTCCTCATATTTTCTTTCTTTCTCTGCCCTTGCTTTTAACTGGTATGATTTACTTACTTTCTACAGTGACAGTAGCGGAGGTCCTGTCATCTGTTGATTCACAGGCATACTCTCCAGCATCTTCTTCCATTAGCTGGTGGATGGTAAAGCTTCGCTCTCGACCTTGTGCTCGTATTGTGTGCCGTCGGCTTGGAGAGATCTCTTGGCCATCTTTCAGCCACTGGACATCTCCTTTGGGCTTGCTGATCTCACATCGTAAAATAAGGCTGCTGCCCTTCAGAGACGCAATGTTCTCCAGTGGTCTGATAAATTTTGCCTTCATTTCTGATGAGTAGAATGAAGAAATAAAATTCCAGAGATGTTAACTTTATGACAGTTACAGACAAATAAATGTTAACATGGAAAAAGAGGTCACATTGTGCTCAGGAGAGCCAAATTCTTACCTTTGACTAAAAGACTGAAATACATCTCATCTGTGCTTGCGTCACAGACATATTCTCCAGAATCTGACAGCTGCAGAGGATTAATGGTGAGCTTGTGGGTATTACCCTCACTGGAGATGTGAATGTTGTCCTCGTTCAATAGTTGGCCATCTTTCAGCCACCGAACATTAGCTCTTTCTCGGTTCACAGTGGCACACAGTGTAACACTCTCATTTTCATAGGCTGAGATGCTATCATCATATGCTTCTTTATCTACGAAAGTTACTGGTGGTTCTGAGGAAAATGAAAGTTATAAAGAAGTTGCTTAAAATATTGAAACAGTGAGTTCATCAAACAAACAGCAGGAATGAAATCTGAACCATCTTGAAAAAAATGTTAAACCTTACCTTGGACCTCAACAATTGTTATTAATTTGTCATCGATGGCATCACAGATGTATTTGCCAGAGTCTGAAGGCTGAAGTTCAGAAAGAACAAGCTTCCTTACAACATCATGGCTGTCAATTTGTATGCGAGTGTCTGGTTTCAGTATCTCGCCGTTGCATAACCACTGCACGGTGGCGTTGGGCCGAGAAACCTCACATTCCAAAATAAGGTCATCTCCTGCTACCAGGATATGATGCTCTGGGTGGCCTGAGTTGCCAATGATCTGTACCGGAGGCTCTGAACATACAAGACATTGCATTACTTTCCTCCTGAGTCAAGGGAAGACAGATAATGTTTGCATTACTAAACAAATGATTACCTTTGACAGTGATATAGAAGACCATTTTATCATCCACTGCATCGCAGGTGTACTCTCCTGAATCCTCGAGCTCAGCATTTAGGACAACAAGTGATCGAAAAACACCTTGCTCCTCACAACAGTATCGCTCAGTGTCATCAATTAACTGATTATCTTTGTACCAACTGACTGAGGCATTGGATCTCGATAGTTCACACACCAGAATGATGTCATCAGACACTAGGAACTGCTTTTCTGTTTTTGCATTGGTTTTTCCAAGAATTTTTACAGGTAAATCTGAAAAATGAAAAAGAAATGAAAAAACATTTCTTGAACAGCAAATCTTGGTATGCATTCTTAGCAAAAATTACGCCTTTTGTTTCTTAACCTACCTTGCACTTTCACGTTGAAATCCATCACATCATCCTTTGCATCACAGACATATTGTCCAGCATCTTCCAGTGTTAGTGAGTGAACGGTTAATTGACGCACGACCCCATCCTCCAAGATAGTAATGTTTCTGGAGTCCTCTACTTCTTCCCCGTTCTTCTTCCAGGTGACCTCTGCATTTGATCTTGAAACCTCACAGTCTAGAACAAGAGTCTCCCCAGCCACCTTCTCTACTCTGCTTGCCATCTTCCTTGGACGTACAAAGCGAACCGGAGGCTCTGTGCATTAAGAAACATTTGTGTTAGAAATGGTTAAAATGATGACACAACGAGACATTCAGATGATTTACCCTGTCATTCAGTAGCTATCTTTACCTGCTATGTTTACAAAGAATGTCATGGAGTCATCTGCTGTATCGCAGACGTATTCAGCGGAATCTTTGACTGTAGTTTCAGGTATGATAAGTCTTCTGTACACACCATCCACCTCTAAAATTAGGTTGTCATTCTCCTCCACTTCCAGTCCGTCTCGATACCAACGCACAACTGCATTAGGCCGGGAGATCTCACAGCTCAGTACCATCCTCTCAGAGGTCTGCTGGCACAGTTCCATTTGGGACTGACTTGGGGACACAATCCGCACTGGAGGTTCTGGAAAAGGGCGTTAACATCTAGTTTAGCCATCACTTATCAGTATAATGAATCCTACACATAATCTGCACTGGTATCTAGTTGTCATATTGATACAGATATATCCCCACAGGACCTGGATGAATCAGTTAACCCCAACCCTTGGCAATGTTAAAGGCGTGGGTATGGCAGGGAGCACCGGCATTTTCCATGGTCACAGAATGCTAATCCTTGCTGTTCGATTGGTATGGTGTATCATTCATTCAGGAAGATTTAGTGTCGAGTGGATATAATTAACACTATGATTATTGCTCAGCCCACTTGACTAACTCTTCTTAAGCCTTTAAAGTGCCACGGGTACATTAGTATGATACTTTGTTACTTATGCTAGTGCTGCAGAGCACCAGAAATATCACTCATAATAGATAGGCTTTTCCCTTTTATGATGGCAGGTTTTCCAACCCAGTTCTTTTGAATTTAGACATAATCAGACAACACTTTCTGCAAAGATGTTTTGTTTGAAGCATACTGATGCCTTAAATGTGTGATTTATAAGAAATGGTCAAAGGTAGCTTCAAAATTATAAGGGACAGCATAACCGCTTACTGTTGCTCACAACACTGGAAAAGCTACTTTTTGCTATAGATATTTTTGGCAGTAGCAACTAGCTGCTGTTAGCAATTGGCTCAGTTAACTGTGGAACGAATGCCAGTTTCATGACAGGGGATTCAATACAGAGGTGATTTACAGCAGCTTTGACCAGGATTGACTCTGGGGACAAGAAGACACATTTGGAGGGAACAAGAGACGTGCGCGGCAAGGGATTCGAGTATCAGCAATAATTCAAACGGCCTGTTTTGGTGAGTTTTATTTCTGTTTATGTCATGTTTGAATTAACTGTGTTTTACAATAAGTTACCAGGCAATGACGCTTGTCTTTACTTTGGTAAAAAAAAAAATACTTGAGTTCAGCTGTTGTATACTTCTTTTTAGCAAAGTAGATAGGGGTAGACAAAATCAATAATTTCTTGATATTTTATAAGTTTTGTTTTTTTTTGTTTATTTATTAGACAAAGTAGTGAAACTCTTAACATATAGGAGCTGATACTACAGAGGCTATTACCTCTTGCGGTATGACGTACTATAACACAGACTGGTCTGTGCGAGCTGGTTAGCATGCTAACATCAGTAGACATCTTTGCAACATAATACATCATATCGTCTTTGACTAAACAGCAACACTGTTGTTTGTTCACACTCTGCTGATTATGTTGGATCAATGGTTGAATTGAAAATATACACATATATGAACTACATATGTAGCATTTACCTGTGATATTAAGGTGAAAGAATATTGAATCGTCAGCTGTATCACAGACGTATTCTCCAGAATCTTCAACTCCACTGGAAAGAATCTTTAGTCGTCGGTAAGGGCCTTCAATCTTGAGCTTGATGTTCTCACTCTCTTGCAGCTTTTGACCGTCTTTGTACCAGCTAACAACACCGTTGGGACGAGACAATTCACAGCTCAGAATAATTTCCTCAGGGACGTGACGTTCAAGATGGACATCCTCCTTGGGGAAGACTATCATCACTGGTGGCTCTGTGGAGGAAGAATGTATGAAATTTAAAACATTTTCTTTTTCACATTCAGGTAAAGGGAATTTATGTAATGTTTTGTGAGGATTTTATGCTTCCATTTTTAGAGAATTTTTCAGAAGCTATTGTATTACCTCGTATGTTGACCTTGAACATTAAAACGTTGTCTCCTGCACGGCATGTGTATGTGCCCGTGTCAGATAGTTGGGCTGAATATATAGTCAGATTCCTCTTGGTGCCTTCTGCTTGCATTGTAACATTATCACTCGGTTGCATTTCAGTTCCATCTTTGTACCACTGGACAACACCATCAGCCCTTGATAGTTCACACAACAGAACAAGCTGTTCTTGTTCCACGACACTCTTGAAAAGGTCCTCCTCTGGGATATCAGCAAATGTTACCGGTGGCGCTGCAGAAAACAGTACAAAATAGAAGTAAGTCGTTGCTTGAAAGTTGCATTCATTGTTTTACGCTCATGCATGCAGCAGCGCTAAGGTCAGGTTGTCACAGCTTAGACATGCTGATCTCAAGCCTTGCTATCCACTGTAGATAACATCATCAGATCAGTGGTTGTTAATCCACTTTTGAAGCAAGATGAAAAAAAATCAATTGAAGCAGTGCATAAAGCAAGTACAATAGTGGGACAAAACAATGAATTCAACAAAATACATGTTAGACACTAGCCATAAATGTGAAGCACGTATATGAAAACACCCAAATGTTTGATGAAATTAAGACACTTAGAAGGCTATGATGAATATGATGATGATCAGGTTTTGCTACCTTCTTAGAAATGAGAGATCATGAAGGTGCATAGGACTCTACAATGACATGTGCCAAGAAAAAGCTTAGCATATCACCTTTCACCTCCACAAAGTAATCGTTGAAATCTGAGTCATCATCAACATCAGTTTTACAACTGTACACTCCAGAGCATGAAGACGTGGCCAACTTCGTAACCAGTGTCCTCTCATTGCCCTCTGAATCGACGTTTATTCCCAATTCTGGCAAGAGTTTTGTCCCATCATCATACAGGCATGTCTGGTTTGTGGGGTCTGAGATCTCACACTGCAGATTGATCGGGCTGTCTGCTTCAATAGACTCACTCCTTTCAGCTTCTGGAACAGCTAAGAATCAAACTGGTGCTATAGGAATTTCAATCCACTGAGCAGATTCAGATTCAGATTTGCTATGCTATGCAGTAACATATTTAAAAATGTACAGTCTAAAGGCTGCAAAATTGACAATTTAATGACTAAAGGAACCAATGGTGTTTAACACGTTTGGTATAATAAAGTCTGTGCCTACTAAGGTTGACACTGAAATCAATTAGTTACTTTCACATTGCTAAAGTCTTGGACGCACATGCAATCTGGTAATTGGTGATAAACGACCTGTTTCACATTGCACAAGGTCATTTGATCCCATGTGCAGTCCTTGGTGCGGTCTTAAGCCACCACCAGGCCCTTAAAGAACAAATAGTCAACCACTTCAAATCAGAAAGGGCCTTGCAGTATTTGCTTCTAACGGCAAGAAATTCATTCAGCTACATATTCCAATACTTCAATAAAAATCTATCAATAGCAAATAATGTACTTATCACGATCAAATTTAAGTAAACTGTTTCAACATTACATTTGTCCACCAAAAGTACACATTAGTTGTAAACAAGTATTAGGACACATGATCACAATAAATAATAAATTGTTGAAGCCTAAGTTGGTCTAATCGCCAAACATAGACTGAAAGAAGTTAGTGATTATGACAAGACTCAAAATACTTAGATCACCTGCAACATCCACCTTGAATTCTATATGGTCATCTGCGGCCTCACAGCTGTACAGCCCAGAGTGTCTGACTTCTGCTGACTTAATAACCACCGCTCTCAGTTTTTCTTTTGTTTGGATTTCATAATCACTCTTTGGAAGTAGCTGTTCTCCATCCTTGTGCCAATAGACTTTGGCAGTTGGCTCAGAGACTTCGCACTGCAGCATAATTGGGCAGCCTGCTTCAATGAATTTGTTTCTTGTGACCTCTGGTAGTGCTGAGAACCTCACATGAGTTTCTGGGGGGGGGGGTATTATAAGATTACAGAGTGCTGCTGTTAAGCTGTCAGAACTTCCTCTAACAAGCAGTGATGTGTACATCAAATTTTTTTGGTGTGATTATTTTGGCACAAACAGATGTGAGCTCTGTGTTTTCATACATAAGAATGGTTTGCAAATGTACAGGTACATTTAAAGATAATGAAGGAAAATGTTCATCAATTAAAACTGAACACAAGAAAATCACCTTCGATGTCCACATGGAATGTCACTACATCATCAATGAGGCTACAACTGTAGAGGCCAGAGTCAGAGACCTTAGCAGAATTAATCATTAATTTTCTCAGGCTGCCGTCTCTTTTCATATCAAGGCCAGTTCTGCAAAAAAGCTCCACCTCGTCTTTAAACCAGGAAACCTGGGCAATGGGGTCTGAAACCTCACACTGGAGGATAATTGGACAACCAATTGCAATCATCTTGTATTTTTCTGATTGTGGGATTGGCATGATCTGTGGCGATCGGCCTAAGAGAAGGGGATAACAAGGGTTTTGGATAAGAGATGAATTGACTTTTACAAACATTTGACAAAACATACTGCCCAGCCAGTCATACCATAGAATAAGATGGAGGTGGTGTGAATGTTAAAAGATAGTAAGAATAGAGATAAATCACCTTTTACTTCCACTGTAAATGTGACGGTGTCATCTGATGTTGAACATTCATAGGTGCCACCATGTATGTCTTCAGCTGAATGGATGTGTAGTGTCCTTGTCAGACCATCTGACTGAATTTCCATATTGTGTTGTGGTAGGAGCTTCGTCCCATCCTTGTACCAGTCGACATGAGCAGAAGGATCATTAGTGAGTTCACAGCTGAGGACAATGGGAGAGCCTTCTTGGACGGACTTGTTCCTGTCACTGTCTTCAAGGTCTGAGAACTTCACAGGAAGTGCTAAAGGTTTCAGATATTGCAGAAAGAGTGTCTTAATATACTTCATACATGTAATTTCTTGAAGTAATTACAAAGAATTTCAGGACAAAACAACGACACACAACAACAAAAACACAACTGGCTTGACAAAGACAGTAAGTGAAACAAGAAAAGATCTGAAGGGTTAAAAGAGTAAGAATCAAGTTTTGAAAGTTATCCTTAGTTACATTAGGTACACTGACATAAAGATGACAGGCAAAAAGCACAGACACAAACAAGACACTAACAAGAAAGTGTTTGAATATGGTAAAGAAGCTGTGTTCAGTTGTGCATAATAAGAAAGTGCATGGAGAGAAAAATGACTGAAATTATCAATCAATCATTCATATATTTCGTGGTTAATTTTCTTTCTATCGACTAATCGATTAATTTAATAATTGTTGTGGCTCTAAGTAGCTTAATATTTTTTAGAAAAGTAGTAGATAAAATCAACACTTTTCTGTTAGGCGACTGGAATGGTTAACTATAACAGTTAGTTGGCCGTGCAAAGGAATAAAAGCACTTCAGCGTTTCTGAGCATCACCTTTTACTTCCACAGCAAACTGGATGTCATCATCTTTTGACTCACAACGGTATATGCCAGTATGAGCCTGCTCTGCTGAGGGGACAACTAGACTCCTCAAATTTCCTTCTGCCTGTAGGTCTACTCCATTTTGTGGTAGGAGCTTTGTTCCATCCTTGTACCAACTGACTTGTCCTGTGGAGTCTGACAGCTCACATTGTAGAGCAATGGGACAGCCTGCCATAACCATCTTATTCTGGTCAGCCTCAGATAAAGCTGAAAACGTCTGAGGTGGAGCTACAGGATTTAATGTAAAATGCAATTGGTCAGTGACACAGGTAATGTTATTAACCAAATGAAGCAAAACTCAATCCTGAAACTGTAGCCGTCAGTTATTACAAAATATATATAAGAAACTGTTTTATCCAACAATTTTGCATCAGTAGATATGATGTTTAAATGAAGAATCAAGTCAAGATAAAGCTTAAATTAGGTCTGACTGACCACATTGGAACAATCAATTTATCTGTGGTCACCATCATTGCACATCTTGAGCTTATTTTTCCACACATTTCGGCATTGTTTATGCACTTGTAGGATGTATGAGCCCAGAGAGTTTACTGCCTTTTGAGCATCAGGTTGGAAAGGAAAGGGACTCATGAAACCGTGGCCTTTTGACTTAACCTGAATTTGTATCTTCTACTGTTTGATCTGGTAGTGATTTTGGGGGGAAAAAACAACAACAACAAAAAAACAACCTAAATAAACAAGATATAAAACCTTAAGATGATAGTATACATTTTTGGGGTTTCTCAATCAAACCAAAATAGGTACATATTAAATAGCATGAAGACCTCCTGTCTTCACACAAGCACCATGAAAATCTCTCTGTGTGACTCATGCAAATCTTGTACAAGGTCCAGTGATGTTTTCAATTTTAATTCATGTTACGTTTAGTCACATTCACTGACTTCCTTTCTCACACTCTGACTCATCATCTGATGTTTTCCTGGAAGCTGTAGAGACAAGTGACTAAATGAAACTCACCATTATCTTGAATAAAATTAGACTTTCTGGATTTGAACATTGTTGGAAGCTGTTTGAAGTGGCTAAAGACCTCTTTCTTTTGTCTGTCTCATGGATGAGCAATGTCATGTTTTGTTTCTCTGTTTATTAGCAGCTGGCAAACAACTGATTTGTTTCCAGTTGGGCAGACTCCCATCTCCAACATCTGATGAAACCACGCTTTGTATATTTTCAAAACTCCAAAAGGGTATGAAAGAACTTTGCATGGTATATCAGCTCATCTCTTTACCAACTCAAAGACATTGCGAGCTACCTAGCTAGCTACTGCCAGACATGGAGAACAAGAAGCAGATTAAGTCACCTGAAATCAGGTTAGGTTTTATCACAGCTTATTGATTAGGTAGATGTAAAATGTCATTACTTCAGTAGGTAGGAATGTTTTACTTAGGGACTTTGTGTATCTAAGGGTATTTCAAATTAGAAATTTAATACAGCTAGTGAGCATAGATTCAACCATAGTTTACCAACTGCCAGGTGGCACAATGAAGATATGCTATTCCATACAGATGTTGTGTGATACCTTTACAGTAAACTTATGTCATCCAAATAGTGCTAAATAATGTGGGGCAAATTAAAGGTTTTATTTTTTATTATTTTTTAACTCTACAGTAGTGTCTTAATGATTGCTTGTGTGCAGTTTCTTGAAAGAGGAATATGATATTTTACTTTTTCTAAGATGAGCAAAAGCATTTCATCCCTGACTAAAATCTATTTGCAGTACAAAACATCAAAAACATCTTTTGTCACCTTTGACATCCACATGAAACTGTACTTCATCATCTGTTGTCTTGCAGCTGTAAACCCCTGCATGAGACGGCATCACTGACTGGAAAGCCAGTGTTCTTATGGAACCCTCTGCCAGCATGTCCTGCCCAGCTGCTTCATGTAGTTTTATTCCATCCTTGTACCAAGTAACTTGAGCGTTAGGATCTGATATCTCACATCGCAGCACTATGGGTTCACCAACTTCAACAGACTTGTTCCTCTCAGCCTCACCAAGTGTTGTAATTGTCACAGGCGGAGCTGGGGATGTTTGAGGTAACATCAAGAGAAAATTGCATCACTATGACTGACTGCAACAAAAATGATGCTTAAATAGAAGAGCAAAGTTGCAAATCAAGATTAGTCATGCCATTAAATCTGAGAGTTAAAATAAGTCATAATAAAATATGTCTTTGTTATTAGTAATCTAAGAAGAGGTATCCTTTGTTAGACTTGAGATAACTAGGCATTCGAGTTAGGATTTGAATCTATAGTAGTTACTCTTTTCCCTGTCTTTTAATATTCTCACAGACCACCCAAGCTCAAGTTTAACATTGAGTACCTTATTAGTTTTAGTATGAACAAAAGTAAGTAATTTACATTACAAGTAAGTAAATGCAGAAATTGTCAAAATGTCAAGGATTGCAAAAAGCAATCACTTCATTTTGCACAATGTCAACATTGTGCCCGTCCATTTTTTGTTCGATAATGCTAACCATTTAAATCACCTTCAACAGCCACCTTATTTGCAGTGACGCTGTCACTCCAGTGACTGTCACATGTCCTTGAGAGATAGATCTCTTCTGATTGGACAGTAGATGTCTGCTTGACATAGTAAGGCTGTGCAGTTTGGGTAGACGATCTTTGCACAGAGTTAACTGTGCTGTCTACTTTGTCTTCTGTGGACTTCATAGCGTGATGACACTTTGCTTGGACTGTTGTGGTCTGCATGGACTGATACTGCACTTCTGAATGGTTAGGAATTGCTTGTCCTGTGTGATAGAGGTCATCCAATGCTGACTGTTCCAAACGATCCCTCATTTGGATAGGTTGTGCCTCTTTAGAGTGATACAAATCCAATGATTGAATGGATGCAGTGATGGGTAAGTCACCAATCCTCTCTGACTGAATAGTTGATGTCTGTAGCGGTCTGTTTAACTCTTCCGATTGGTCAGTTGTTGTCCATAAGGAGTAGCAGGGTTCCACCAAATGGATAGTTTTAGTTTGTAAGCAATCAAGAGGCTTCTCTGACAGGACAGCTGGCATCTGTATGGCACTACAGAATTCCTCTGACTGGACAGCAGCAGTCTTTAAAGATTTTAAAGTATCTTCTGATTGGACTAGTGCAGTCTTTAAGGATTTAAGAGGTTCCTCTGATTGGACAGTTGAAGCATATGAGGCTGTAAAGGGCTCCTCTGATTGGACAGTTACAGTATGTGAGGATTTAAAGGGCCCCTCTGACTCCAGACTTGCAGTCTTTAAGGGGTTACAGAACTTGTCTGATATGACTGTTGGGATCTGTAAGTGGTTAGTAAGGTGATCTGACTGGGCAGTTGAAATCTGTGGAGGGTTACCTAACTCGGACTGGACAGTTGGCATCTGTATTGAGCCATGTAACTCTTCTGATCCGACAATCAGAGTCTTGAGAGTGGATTCCTCTGATTCAACAGTTGCAGTTTGTAGCAAATTACAAAGGTCATCTGTCGGGACAGCTGTCTGCAGAAAACTATCAAGCTCTTCCGATGGGGCTTCTGCATGCTGTATATAGTAAATAAATTCCTCACCTTGTGATTCTGTGGGCTGTTTAGCGTGATGTTGTATTTCAGATTGCATTATTGTTGACTTTACATAGTTATTGTAAAAGGGAGATTGAGCATTTATTGTTCGTTGATTATCAGAGAGCTCCTCTGGCTGTTTAGTTGTAATCCGGTCAGTCATATGTTCATCTGTTGACTGAGAATATGGTATATTCCTGGAATGTTCTTCATATGTCTCTGTGTCTCCTCTCTTGTCACAGAAGATGTCAGAATCACATTTTGAGGACATGCAGTCAACTTCAACAGGATAAGCCTCTTCAACGGACTTCTTCTTCTCTTGGTCAGAAGAGAGCCTTGGCGATGTAGCTATAAGCATTGTGATGTACACAGAGAAAGGTTTTCAGTGCTTGATGGTCTCAATACTTCTTCTCATAACAGAATTTTACATCAGTGTGGGTTAGCATGGAGTTATGGGATAATTCATTGCAAAGACAAACAAGAAGGTCGACCACGTTTGGTCTGAGATTGAGCTCCTATATTTCCCCCATCAGCTGGCTCCTAATACTGTTAAACCACCAGTCTGAACACTACCCTTTAGTTCCTAAAAGGTACATTAATTTTCTTCTCTTTGATAAGAGTTCGTTGTCATTGCAACGGTGAGAGGTTCAGGGCAGCAATGTGAATGAGAGGATCTGGTGATGAATAAGACACAAGATGGACTTTTAAGAGTTGTAAGCTGCTTGTTACAAGCAAAGATGACGTTAAAATGAAGAATTAATTGACAAACACAACATATATGTTAGTATGAAGAGCAGCTAGGCAGCTACTAAACACCCACATGTTTGATTAAGAGCCAAAAACTGCAGGAAATGACATGAGACCAGGATTCAATATGACAAAAAGATACAGATGCCTCAGATGATTGTGCTAACAGTGAAACACACCACTATTGTTAGTGGCATGTATGTGCTGGGTTAACATGGATGACTGATGTTGAAATATATCAAATCACCTTTGACATCCACAGTGTATTGGACAGATGAATCAGCTATCTCACCAATCTCGTCACCATAGTGACACTGCTCTGCTGTTTGGACAAAGCCAAAGAGAAAACAATGAGCTGGGTGATGGTGTCATGTATGTAACTAAATGCTTGATTCTTAATTGTGCAGGTACGATGTGGAACACCACCTTTCATGTCCACATTTAACCGTGCATCACCAGATGTTTCACAGCCAAATCTCCCGTCACCAGACAAGTAATGTGACTGGACAGTTGAGGCTTGGCTGCTGGTCTGTGATTCACAGTCAACTTCTTTTTTTGGGTAGATTGGGGTTCCATCTTTGTACCAACAGGCTTTGGCAATGGGATCTGAAATCTCAAATTGCTGAACAATGGGGCTTAGCACTTCAGTAGACTTGGTCTTCTCAACATCAGAACCAAGAAGATATGTTGGAGATGGCGCTAAAGACAAGCAGTGGGGGGATAATTTCAGTGTGCTTTACCCTGGTTTTTAGGAAAACTGAATTAAAAGAGACATTGTCACAGATATTAACTGCGCAGTCTAATAAAAAATAAGAAGACAAACTAAAAGCTACATAAAGAGTTAGTCAAAGCTAAAATAGAAAATACATTTACAAAAAATATCACCTTGATTCTTTACTATTAATTGGGCAACATCATCTGCTGTTGCACAATAGTATGCTCCAGAGTTTGAAGGATGAGTTGGTTCAATAACAAGGGTCTTCTTGATGCCACCCATTTCAATATCAGGCTCACTATTAGAATCATGTTCTTTATCCCTCTGCCATGACACCTGGAAAGCAGGGTCTGAGGTTTCACATGTTGGTTCAGTTGGGCAGGTTGCTTCAAGTGACTGCGTCTCCATAACCTCTGGTGAGGGTGACAACGGCAACGTTGGAGCTGAAGATGATGATTCATATTATAATTGTGGATTTAACAGTGCATGTTTAGACTCTGATTAAGAAAGGAATTATAGGTTTAGCTCTTCCAAATAGGAAACTATTGTATTGAAGGAGAAAGACTCACATTTTAAAGGATCACATAGAGATTTTCATTTCATAAGTAGAGATTAATTTGACCAAGATTTAAGAAACAGCAACTTCACACAAAACACCACGGACAAACAGATATGCATATTGTAAATGTTAATTGCATCTAGTCTCCAGAAAGCTCTACGTTTTTCTCTAAAATTCAACAAATTTAAATTCAAGTCACCTTTGATATCCACAGTGAAGTGGATCGTGTCATCAGAGGTTTCACAGCTGTATAGCCCTGAGTGCAAGAGCTCAGCAGATGGGATAATGAGTTTCCTCAATGTGCCATTACTCTGTACATCCCAACCATTGTTCGGGAAGAGCTTTACTCCATCTTTATACCAGTGGACAGGCACAGTGGAGTCTGCAACCTCACATTCCAGCTCCAAAGGTTTGCCCGCTTCAAGTGACTTGCTTCTCTCAACGTCAATGATAGTAGAGTACGTCACTGGTATAGCTAGCAATGGGAATTCAGGAAAGCTAAATAAAATCAAGGCTGTGACAATGGACACCTTGCAAAAATGTAACTGCTGAGCAGAAAATAAGAGGGGCTTTGGAGACTTTGAATTCAGGTCACAGCAGTCACAAAACAAATGATTAGAAATAATAAACCTAGTGCGTTAACAGTTCTTTAAGATTATGTGCATGAAACAGTTCTTCAAACCACATACAGAAGAAGCAGGAATTATTAGTGGCATTTAAAAAGAGGAGGTGGGGTTACAATATCAACGCACAAGATAAAAAGTGTAAAGTCACCTTTGATGTCCACTTGAAACTCCACGATATCATCCTGTGTGGTACATCTGTACGCACCCGAGTGGGACAGCTCTGCAGACTGAACAACTAATGTCCTTGTGTTGCCCTTTGAGTGGATTTCTAACCCAGAGTTTGAAATGAGCTGCATTTCATCCTTGTACCAGCAAACTTGGGCCTCTGGATCCGACACCACACACTGGAGTAAAATAGGGCAGCCTGCTTCGATCGACTTGGTCCTCATTGCTTCAGGAATTGGTGAGAACTTCACAGGTGGAGCTATAGATATGTTTAGATCTTATGTCAACCTTAATTCAAGCCCTTAAGATCATTCATCACAATCTATTGGCGACTAAATCGCTAACATGCTGTAATGCAGTCAAAGAAAAAGATGACAGCTTAGCTGTGCTTAGTGAGTGCTAAGAAGAAGGGCAACAGACAACATACAAAAGGGTCATAAGAGTTAGTTGCTTTGCTGAGGAGCTTGTTAATGTTTCACATCGTTGAAGGTAAAACAAATCACCTTTGATGTCCACACTGAATGTGATGGTGTCACCCTTTGTCTTGCAGCAGTATAACCCAGAGTGGAAAAATTCTGCTGAATGGACAATCAGCTTTCTCTCCAAGCCATCAGTTTGAAAATCTATGCCAGTTTGAGGATGGAGCTTTGACCCATCCTTGTACCAGTGCACCTGGGCTGAAGGATCTGAGAGCTCACATCGTAAAACAATGGGGTAGCCTGTTTGGATGGTTTTGTTCCTCTCAGCATCTGGAATTGCTGAAAACCTCACAGGTGGGGCTATGGATATTTAGATATTTTAATAGTTTGTTCAGTTGCAAATATTATGTTTTGTTAAGTCAGACTTTAAAAGAAGACCAAAAGCATTTGTATATGTAAAAGACATGAAGAATAAGGGTAAAGTGACAATTAAGATGGTTAGTCTCTGTGAAAAGACACCAGTGTTATAAAAAACTCACTCCACTCACCCTCTACTTCCACATTGAACCTGATGACGTCATCAATGGCATCACAGCAATATACTCCCGAATGTGAGAACTCTGCTGACTGGATGACAATTCTTCTCATGGTGCCTTCTGATTGGATATGAAGACCCTCTATTGTTTGTAATTCCACCCCATTCTTGTACCAGTGTACAGGAGCTGCAGGGTCTGACAGCTCACAGTAGAGCACAATGGGGTTCCCAACTTCTACAAATTTATTTCGGTCCATTTCTGACAGTGATGAAAACTTGACAAGAGGAGCTGCCAATTTCAGAAAAAACATTGATGTTTTGTCATGTTAATGTGTCTTGTCATTTAGGGTAATAAACCATAGTAAACAGTAGGCTAGTGTCATCTTAAGTTGTTGGTGCCAAAACATTTTTGCACATTTTTCTTACAAAATGTCAGTTTAAACAAACTAAAGAACACAATAAATCCTAAGGTGACCAGGGCAAATACTCAAATGATGATACAGTACAGTACATACCTTGAATGTATAATGCTGCAGAATCTCTGATGCCGTAGGCAATAAATGTGATCTCAGCTCCATTGTCTGTATCACGTACTCCTCGTATACGAAGAGATTGGTGCGTTCGCGTCCGACGCATGGAAAAACGTTCATCCTCCTGAAGCTGAATTCCATTTAGGAACCATGTACCAATAACTGAGGCAGAGAGCTCAATAGAGAAAAGGGCATCTTGTCCCTCTGGCACCAAGGCATCCTGTAAGGGAGCTTGTATTCTGGCCACTGGAACTGGGAGAGAATATTAGTTTATATGTCATTTAACGATATCGTAATCTTATTGATCAAGAAAAATAATGACTTGGGACAATTGCTTTAGCACAGTTGTTTTGGTATTACTGAACTTACCCAAGTGAACAGCCTTAGGGAACTCAACATTGTTGCTCTTTCCATATTTGTTTACACTGCAAATGCGAAATCGATAGTCAGCTTCACATGGTACGCTGTCACCAAGGATTTCCACAGAGGTTGCAGAGTCAGTGGTCAGGCACTGTAGCCACTCCTGTGAACCGGTGCCCACTTCCTGTCGCTCAAGCACGTATCCAGATGGAGGATTCTTTCGTGAGTCCTGAGCCGGAACCCATGAGAGAAGAGCTGCATTTGCTCGCTCTGTGTTGATCTGCACACTCACTGGACAACTGGGAGGACAATGTCTAGCCGCTGAAACACGAGACACATCATGCATCAGTATTCCATTTGCATTGGAATTTCTGATAATTTACAGACAAAGGACCCTACCTTTCACTCGTAGTTGAGAGGAAGTCTTGGATCTGCCGACAAGGAAAGTGACAAGGCCAGAGTCTTGGGGCATTGTATTGACGAAAACCAGGATGTGAGTGCGACCAAAGGACTTAAGGATAGTCTGATGTGTTTCACGCAGCTCCACGCCATCTTTGTACCAATGTATGTCCATTTCTTCTTTTTCCACTTCAACACAAAAGGCAGCATTTTCGCCTTCCAATACATCCACCTTCCGTGGAAGCTTCCGTAATATTGTCCCTGCAAGGAGACACATTGATAGTGAGTGATTTTGACAGTGAGTGAAATTTGTAAATGCTCATCTGAACCACTGGCGTTGAACTGATATCATCAGGACATTATTTGTCAGTGCCTTTGAAACTAACAAAAAGTCGATTCCATTCCACCCAAAACTATAGTATTGGTGCCACATATGTGTCTGTATATGAACCATGTTATTGCTTTTATGACATGTATCAGTTTGTAAATACTTATGCATTTCTAGTGTGCTTAAAAAAGAAAACTATTAACATATCATCCCAATTTACCTTTCACAGCTACCTCTGCAATGCTTCTCCCCCCATCGGGCATCTCACAGAGGTAAATCCCATCATCGTCGACTCCGATGTCACGGATAGTTAGTCGCCGTTTTGTTCCCCACTCCTCCATTCCATATTTGGCCCCTGGCTGCAGTCGTCTATCCTCCAGATACCATGTGATGGGAACAGAGTCCTCTGGAACTTCACACTCGAGAACAGCCAAATCTCGTTCCCATACTTCGAGATCAATGAGAGGCTGCTTGAACCGCACAGGCGGCTCTGGAAACATGGAGGAAGAACGTCAGTTTTATTAAGCCGATATGACCTTTTGTAGTGCTAAAAATCTATCTTAAGATGTTCATATTAACTTCTATCTATCAAAAGGTTAGTGTGACTTAATCCACATAAAGTCTTCACGCAAGATGACCCTGTGTAAACTCACAACACGTCATCTATGACCCTGTAGTAAACACTGCAAATTGAAATATATTTGGCAGTAAATGCCAGTGAAGCAAACAAGATGAGCAAAATCATGAGACAAGTGGCTCATTTAGTTGAGGAATTGAAGGGTCATTAACACATGGGGGTGTTAGATAGGAAATAAACTGTTTGTAACTGACACCATCAGACAGTACCAGACAGTTGTAAACAAAAGAATGTGGACTGTATTAAGTAGTCTGTGTGCAAAGCTCAACATTTCCTTATCTTACTCATGTTTAAAGTCCAATTAAGCAAACATTCGGCCGATAAAATATATTAACCATCTACTATTTAAACCACCTGCAAGTCTATCCACTAGCCACCAGTGACTATTTATCTAACCTGAATGTTATTTTCTTTATCTCGACTGATATAGTACAATACTTTCTGTTGGTGCCATGAGTTTGGACTTCTCTGAGCCATGTGAGAAATATGATTCCCTTCCCAAAGACTCTGACACATGGACGCCCCCCTAGACCTTTCACAAGCTAAGTGACTTTGCAGACATCATACTGCCTTTGGAATCCACCTCAAGCTGATGAACTTTGCCTGTTTATATATCTCTCAGGTCAAATTTCAGATCATTAATACATTTCATTTATCCTCCAGTGGTCCCAGGATTAAATTGCTTTTAAAGCAGCTGGTGTTATATAATTTGATCACTGATTACATTTGCATCTCACTGCCCTGCTGACTGGCTGTTTTGCCAATTCATGGAAGCCATCTACTTGAAATGTACTTGATTTTCTAAACTAGGCATTTGTAAGCAACCTTAGACATGAGAGCACCATGGTGCTATTTAACAATTTGTTCTGGTCTTTGCTTTCTAAAACCATTGGTCAATTCTGTCGTCTTTCATCTTGAATAATGAGATAATCAGTTTTATAAACATTCAGACATGTACTTTAAAAATAGAAAAGATTGGAAACGGAACAAAATATGAAATTAATTAATATCCCAATTTTTTATCTTTTGTAGTGGATAGTGGTTAGCTGTTTAAATGTTTTGTAAGATTTCTATATATTGAGGCATATCTTTTTTAGAATATCCAAAACAATATCATCATGTAAAATACACAGACTTATTTGAAAGCAACATAATACTATCATAAAGTTTTTATTCTGCCCTCCCTGTCTGGCCCAAGCTCAATAAATGATCTCAGAGTGCTTCTTTTAAGATATCTCACTGACATCATCCCAGCATCAAATGCATAGAAATCTGATCCAAGAACACACCCTCATTCACTCCTCAACTGACTGCAAAAAGCATCACACGCTGCCACCGTGTCTGCCTCAACTCTTTAAACATTAACTACAATTCTTCACATTTTACAAAAACAAAAACAGTGAAGCCACTGGAAATAGACTTACCCTTTACGGAGAGGTGTACAGCACTGAGAGTTTGCCCTGCAGTATTTGACGCAGCACAAACATAAACTCCGTTATCCTTCTGCTTACAGTACAGAACTTTAAGTGTGAAGTATCCTTCTCTGTCCTCATATAACAAATAACGCCTTCCAGACAGTATCAGCCTGCCGTCTTTCCTCCAAATAATTTCTGGTTTGGGTTTCCCAGTCACAAAGCAGCGGAATTTGGCATGTTTACCCTCTGTCACCGCAAACATTTTTACTTTAGTGGACTTGGTCATGGTGTCGTCTCTGAGCCGGTTTGGCACTTGCCTGCCAATCCTCTGTTTTCCCGGGCCTTTCCAGTGGCCATTTGTGTAGCCATTACGATTTCCTTCATCCTCATGTCCTGGGCCAGCATCAACGAGCAACACAGCTCCTGCCAGCGCTTCCCCGAACTCATTTCTGGCTTTGCATGTGTATACACCACCATCAGGTGCACGAGTCTTAAAGATCTTTAGCTGGAACCATCCACCGTCCTGATAGCCCACACTGAAATGTGTGCTTTCAAATATTTCATTGAGTTTCCTGCCATCCTTTTCCCAGACAACCTCTGGGCGAGGGTTTCCCCAGAGCTTACAAGAGAAGACAGCATCTTCCCCACGACCCACGCGAGTGGACAGTGGCTTGATGAGGAATCGAGGCTTATTTTCCTCTCGTAACTCCATCTCTTGGGCCTCACCTTCCACCTTCAGTGTGGCCGCTGCATATGTTTCCCCAATGCTGTTCTTTGCTTTGCATATGTACTGTCCACTATCCTCTGTTGTCACAGCTGAAATGATGAGATTGTAAACATTTCCATCCTCAAAGACCCTGTATCGTCCTTGTGGGTCAATCTTTTCATTGTTACGCTCCCAGATAACTGCAGGCCTTGGATCACCACCAATTTGACACTTTAGGACTGCATCAGTTCCACTTTGTACCACCACAGGTCTTGGATAGGCCAAGAAACGTGGTGCACCACCAAAAACATCCATTTCTGCTTCTTTGTCAGCCTCACTTCAACTTAAACAGTCCAGGAAATTGCAAAGTGGCAGCTATTCACCAGAGCAAGACGGTCCAACTTCTCCGCTGCAGAATTTCTAAAAAAGAAATTACAAATGAATTACTATAATTTCCAACATCTTCATATGCATGAGATAATATTTGAACATTAAATGTAGTGATCTGACAAGTCTGATTAGTCAACCTCATGTGAAGTACTTATACATGTTATACGATTATACTTGTAGCTTTCTTATATGAGGAGCTAAACCCTTATGTTATGGAATGAATAGTTAAACTTGAAAGTAAAACTGTCATTCAAACTCTCAGCCACCCCCTTTACGTGCTTGTGTTTCAGCAAAAAGGATGGTATGATTATTAGTGCTAATTGAATTAGATCTGTCTGCATGAGAGAAAAACACAGGCTAGCAGTGAGACGGGGGACTGCCTATTGCAACAGCAGCCACAACACATAGCCGGTACAGCTGGTGCTGTATTTCAATGGGAAAGTGCTTAATATAGTATGCCCTAAATAAAGACCTGTGAGGGAGTGTGTGTCAGGTATCACAAAGAAGGCTCTGAAACCCGCGTGCTCACACAAACACAGGCCGAAATTACGGTCTGCCCACCCAAGAGACCTTGCAGTCCAGATATGCTGAGCCTCCATCACACACTTTGTTGGCAGCTCTGTTAAAGGCATTCTTTCTTTAAATGCCACTTTTGAAATTGTTTTTTCTGTCATAGTCCTCAATAGATATTAATCAGGCAATCCTCGAAATTTTGTTTCTAACCTACGATTTAATTCTCTCTGCACCATGGGAATTTTGACTACTCATGTAATCCCTTTTCTTAGCCCAAAAGTTTTCCTTGATTTGCTTCTGAACCCGAAATAATATGCAGTATTTATCAGTAAACTGAGTGTATGTGTTGGGGAATAGCTCCCAAAGGATGTTTAAGCCTGGTCCTCTTTGGTGCAGGAAGTAAAGTTTTGGATCACAAAGATGATATAAAATCAACTGGTGGTGCCACCTGATAGTCATGCATACTACAGATGATGGATTTGAAAAATAAGTTTTTACTGAAACATTTTATGACATAATGTCTTGATAATAATAATCATGATGAAATCCCAATCCCACAATCACACACAGGAAAACTGAAGAATACTGTCTGTTCGTCTTTCAAACTTTAGTTTATATTATGATTATCCTCTTCTAGTTAATATTATAAATTATAGGCAAAATAAGTTTGATTTATATTCAATATTGATTTAAAAAGATTCATGTAAAAAGTTTAACATGACAGTTTTCATTACTTAACAGTGAACTTTTTTTACTTGAAATTAAATTGAATGTTGATGGAAAACTATTTTGCATATCCATTGATTGTACTGTCTGTTATACCTGGTTATATTGCTTAAAATTCCTTTTTCACATTGCAAGATGTTTTAATAACTCAGTTTGGACATTGCGCTGAAAGTGTCTTCAATATTCCCTCCGGAGGTTTAAAGAGAGGAGATTAACCCCTGTGTTTACTTGTCTGATTTAATTGGAATGACCTATGCCCCTTGTGAAGCTGTGCTGTGTACCCCTCACATGACCTACCTCGCTTCAGTCGCGGGGAACGACCGCCAACATACATTCCGCACTTGCAATCTCTCTTCGAGGTAAGAAGCAGTGCCACTCGTCTCCTGAAGGCTGAGTAATGTCCCAAGTTGACTTCAGATTCAGAAACATGCTCTCCTCAAAGGTCCCACGTAGTCCTCCAGTACATCTTCATAGGCGTTTGTCCAGTAGCAGGGATAGAAAACCAAACGTCAGTATCCACAGCAACTTCACGTTTAACAACTTCAGAGTGGTCCCCCAATCTCTGTGTCGTTCAAGCCTTAGACACCCCAAGTGTCATTGTTCGTGGAATACCGTTAAATGCTTTTGCAGCTGCTGCTGTCCCCTAAAAATACTGACTGCCTCGATGACAGCAGTGAAGATAAGTCGGGCACTTCCATTCACTTGCCAGCAGGGACTAAAGATAGTTCAGGTGGCCAGTGCAGAGTGGACTGCTTAGCTTACTTGAGGCTTTGCAATAAAAATCTAAGGAGAAGAGCAAGCTTCTAATCTCCAAAATATTTTTAAAGTTCAACTTAATTTGATCTTGTACGTTTGTTAAACATATGTTAAACAGACTGTCATCTTTCACAGAACTATTTCACAATGAAAGTAAGTTTTCCTTGTAACAAAAATATTGAGAGATAAACACAAAGTTCCACCATATGGTTTATTCTTATAAGCCTGGAAAAACAAATGAGCAGAAAGATAAAGCATGAGCTGATGTTGCTTAAAGGTTCTTTTATACTTTGAATCTTAACAGGTCTATTTTTACCAGTATGTACAATTCTGGAAAAAAGCCTCTCAAGAGATAGAGACATTATTGTTTACCTTAATTTTGGTTTACTTACCTTTTCATAAAAATCTAATCTGTGATTTTGATTTACATTATTAATGAGAAGTAAACCACCAATGTAAATCTTGCAAATGGCTTTGGTCAACAATTGATAAAGGCTATCCACAATAATACAAAAAATAAAAATAATAAACAATTGAATACAAAATGCATGTCTTGATATTTAAATTTTTAGTTGGTGCTTTTTCACATGATTGTGATCTCTAAATGGAGAACAATACCAGTAATACAACACCAGTAATTTGGATTGAAATAAATACAATATAAGACCACCTATTTGTTAGAATACAACCTCCACCAGCATTGCGACGTCCTGAAAAACATTTTATGCAGAAACACTGTGGTTAACTTATTTTTGACCACGTATCATCATTGGTTTCTTACAGCAAACTATTTGCTGAAGTCCTGCTTGCATAACTTATTGGCATCAGCTCCTTCGCTCATACTTCTACCAGCATCTTGGCTAGCATCTGACAAGTGACAACCAATCATATTCATTTAGGTGTACGGTTACAGTATAACGTCTCTCTATTACTCTGCTGATTCACTCACAGGCTACATTAGCCACTGCTAGCATTACACACCAGTCTGTTTGACAGCCTGACTGAACTGTTGGCAGTCGCGTTGCATCATGGGTAATGCAGGCGGAAGGTTTTTAAGGGAAGGAGGCAATCGTGTTGCATCATGGGTAATGCAGAAGGTGGAAAGGAGGATGCGTAGAAATTAAAAGAATATATCTATGGTTCTGCTTGATCCTTGAACCCCAAAATTCAAGCAGAGGCTTAATTAGTATCATGTGTATTTTTGATATTACCCATAAAGGAGTCTCAAAACCAAAAATATCATGCAATCTGTCCACAGGAGATGTGTGCAGTGCTGTGGTCAGTGCCCTATCACTTACTAGGTTATACCGATATGATGATCAAAGCTGAAACCAGGGTGCTTCTTATGTTATTTTACGTCATTCTTTGAACGAGACATGAGATCAGTGTATAAAAATGATATTCTGCGATGGATTACATTTCCCAAAAGCATATGAATAATATAAACTGTACCGCTCTAACCTGCTCTTTCATTAAAATGTTGCTCAGGTGTTAAAGCATCAGTACTAATGTTCCAATAATATGATATAACTCACTCAAAGGGATTATTCTGCCTAACAAAAACTTTTACTGTGATTCTTTTAGTACTTTTTGCTGTTAGTGCCTTTGTATGTTTTACTTAGTATTTTACAGAGCAATACTAAACTAGTAAACAAATAAACAAGTAAAATATATTTCTTCCACCACCAGTTGGCAAGTACACTTTTATCATGTATCTTTTTCTTACTGAGCTGCAGTCAAGTTAGTAAATCACTAAGTTTTAAGAGTTTATTTATAGTATGTACTGCTTACAGTAGGCGTTAAGTATACAACTGCAAAACTACAAATCTAAGGTAGCTTTCAAACTACTATATTCAGTCTCAGCATTTTTTTTCTTTTAAAAAAAGGCAGTATTTCATCTTATACCTCGTGGTAATGAGGGGATTGGACAGCACGTGGGCCAGGGTTTTTCAGTGTGTGAGGCTGTTGTGTGATTATGAGACTGGTCTCAGCATGCGCTGCAGTGTCCCTTCAGCTGTTTAGTGGCTCCACAGCCCCACACTCCCTCCTCCCTGATTTCAGCTGTTGGAAGTAATCTGATATAACTCAGACCCCTGTAGCTGGTTATAAAACGCTTTGTGCCTACAACTGAGTAACAACTTTAAGGGTTGTTATGTTAACAGAACTCTCATATCCTGAACTGGAAACAGAGCATGTGGTGTTGCACTCTGTTGCATCACATCCAGTTAAAGTGTTTTTAAATAAGTACCAGAAGGTTTTGGTTTAATTGAAACTGTTAAGTAATGTTTTCATCCTTTGCTGATCTTGATATTTCTTGAGGTTTTTCGTGGACAAATTACAATCTGTGTCCTATAAACAGGCTAAAATGAATTCTAAAAGATGTGCAATATTATGTCTCTCCTCAAACTGTGTAAATAAATAATTCTCTGAAGAACCATCTCTCTAAATGCATGTAACAGTGTGATTTTGGACAATTGAAGTTCAACTCTCTTTAACTGCTGTGTATAAAACTGTTTAAATGATGTATTGGACAACCTGCCAAATTACAGGTTAAGTAAGATCACAAGGCAGTTATTTGAATGCTTAAATAAATGCTTGGAAGACTGGAGGTACTATACAATCCTGGTTTAATCTTTGTGCTTAACCCTTTAAAGTTGCATTAAATTCTGGAGTCAAGTCAATTTGATCTATTGAGTCAAAAATCTCAAGTCACATTGCCTACAATCTGTATAGTGTACAATACCCTCTGACACCTTCGACTCTAGTTAAGAACTCAAAGAGGAGGGATCCCTCTCCCAGGACAGTTATAGATATCACGTGTACAGAGCAGACAGAATAGTTGATTGTTGAGTCTCATTCACAGGTTGTCAGATACCAGCATTTTGGGCCACCACAGCTCAGTCTCACGCGGATCTGGATAATGTCTGAGTGTCCCAGTTGGCCTCGCCAGAACGTACTTACATGCCTGAAGGTGTGGAACCATCAGGGCGTGATTATATAGAGAGCGAAGGACGGACGTAGTACAAAGAGCCTCGAAAGTACATGTTGGAAGGAGGTAGGAGTTAGATGGAAGGGTTCTCTCACAGGGCTTTCATGCAGAAGACCTGGTTTCAAATCCTGTGTGTAACCAATAGTTGATGGTAATTGTTTTAAGGAAGAAGTCATCTTTTGACAGGACCATGGAATAAGAACATGTTTTCATGTGTCGGTGAGGCAAAATGTGACAGTGACGCTAGCAGAACCTGAAAACTTCAAATTGAGACTCAACAATCAACTCTCTTTCTCCAGAATCACTCACATGCACTAACATGCACACGCAGCCAGCCCAGCTAGCAAAACAAAGACCAGAGAAGATTTGTTTCCAACACACATTGTGATGTCACTGCCCAGGACACCATTCCTCCTCTATATCTTTACATGACAACCAGGTGTTTGCTGCTATATTAATGTTCAGAATCTCACAAAAGTTGGACTCAAAATGACAATCTCTGTTTTGTGTTTGCCACATCGACGACTTAGGATACCCAATAAAGTAATTACTTCTAAGGTTTTTTTAATGTATACCTTGATGACCTTATTAATCAAATATCAACATATCTTTTAAGTTTTAACTTGTTTTCATTGAGCAGCTGTTAGCATTCAGACCACTGGGGCTGCAGCGACTCTTGGACTCTAAATAAGAGTTGAACTTTGTATGATAAAGCATTTTAACCAGATACAAATAGATTTATATTCAAAAATAATAAATGGTTTATAAATTAATAAGTTGCCATTTTACTTTTGACACCCTGTGATCATGTCCTGTAAATCTTCCATCGTCGCTCGTAGTAAAAA
>CAEMYA010000455.1:1411184-1472516 GCA_903131615.1 Diplodus sargus
CACTACATCTCGAGAAGGTAAAGTGACAGTGTAAACTTTGCATGAATGACAGAAGATTTTCCGGTGGAAACCTTCAGTTTACACAGCTCATGCTGCAGTTTTTCAACTATTCACATCCACTTCAGCGTCTGTCAGCAGAGGGACGTAACCTCGGGTTTGTTAGGTTTGTCGCCGGAAACAAAAGCTGTAGCTTACCTGAAGGGTAACTCCACTAATTCCAAACATAGAAGTGTGTTCACAGGTCTTGGGGAGAAATTCTGATGTGGAAAAAAGAGTAGCATTTTCTTCGATAAATCATAAATCAATGATTATATATATATATATATATATATATATATATATATATATATATATATATATATATATATGCAACACCACAAGACGCCCCATGGATCACAGCCAAATCATGGCAGGAGGTCCTACACCCAAATGTGCTGAGCCCATGCCTCCATCAGTGTGACACCACAAAACCCATTTTTTGCTTGTTTAGTTTAAAAACAAATGATCAAAACTAATATAGTAGAATCAGAGATATCCCTGTTTTTAATTCCACACAATACTCCTTCTATTCAAAACCTGGCACCTATATTACCCACAAAGCAATATGCAAATTCAAACATACTTCATACAGACTCCCAGACCAGTAAATGCACATTTAAGGGTGAAGTTACCCTTTAATGCTCTAACCTGAGAACATGGGGGGGAAAAAAAAAGAAAAGTTTTGCACCCGAAAATTAGAAAACAAATAAAGATTAAAAAATGTGTAGAACTCCTAAAGAACATTACGATTATTATCATACTATATTATATTATATTATATTATATTATATTATATTATATTATATTATATTATATTATCCTGACAGTCTGTGGAATGTGTCCCCTTTTAGGACCTGGCGGAAGTCCCTGATGTGAACTCCTGCAGGTCACCTCTCTCTCGCGCTCCTCACTTCTTCTTCTCCTTCTTCTTCTTCTTCTTCTTCCTCCTCTGTTTCCAGCAGAGCGCTCGCGCTGCGTCCCCATCAGCTGTTCTACCCGCATGCAGCGGCTGCGGTGCTGCTGGACCCCGGGAACTGTGAACGCTACTTTTTTTTTCCCCCTCCCCGATAAAGTCCATGTAGATTTCCCCCCTCGGTGTCGGTGAAAAAGAAGAGATGAAGATGAGGTACTTTTAGTGTTTCTTCTTTACAACATTTTTTTTTTTCGCTGCTTTTTCAACTGAAGCGATGAAGTTTGTGAATGATTGCTTGCTGTACCTCTGCAGGTGTTCCTCATGGCTGGAGCGCCTTCTGTGCAGCGTCCTTATTCTCGTGTGCCCTGCTGCATCGCAATGGCCAGGTAAGATCCAAACCCTGGAAACATGACTGTGCCATGCTTATACTTTTCTTGCAATATATATACATATATATATAAAACCTTTGCCATCATCCATAACGTTGCCTGTGTCATAGTCAGTCTTATCTAGTGACCATACACGTTGGTTTCCTTCACAATAAAAGCGTTAAACACTGGCTTCATTGACAAACACTCTGTTTTGGGAAGCTTCTGGAAAATTATCTGCTCAATTTAGCATCCATCTGACTGGACTAATTGTTGCAGAATTGGATGTGTAACCTGTGAATGAGTGATGATTCATGCTGTAAGACCTGCAAGCAAGCGTGTGTGTGTGTGTGTGTGTGTGTGTGTGTGTGTGTGTGTGTTACCAGTTTACATAGTAAGCACTGAGATGTTTAACTTTTTTGCTGAGAAAGTTGCCGCAACATTTAGTCATGATGTCGAGCATGACGTTTACTTTATGCTGTATTTGCTTTGGCCTGGATTACATCCGTCTGTTTGGTCTTTTTCAACCAGCCACCCTCTTTCATGCTTCATATAACTAACTGCTACAAAACGGGCGACGACCACACATTCTTATGATTCACTGATAAAAAGCAGCAGTTTGTCCATTCTCACAAGGTCAAAGTGGCTTTGGGTCTGTTTACTGGTTTTTTCTATCCAAGTCCAAAGTCTGCGGTCTGCTCAGAAACCTGCATTCCTCCTTTGTTTGTCCTGCGTCTTGCTCTGTGTCTGACCACACACTGTCGCTTGCGGCGGCTGCATCAAAGCTCTGGGAGATGCTTGTTTCCTCATGCTTCCCTCCTGTGTCGTGACCTGTTCGCAGAATACTGTAAGCACAAGCAGAAAATCATGTATCCTTCCAGCTGTTGAACAAAGAGGCGATTTTTCTGTGATGGGTGTAAACGGGCCATTCGAGGCCACTGCATGAAAGAAACTCTCTTCTGCTGCTGAATAATTCATCTTTGGACCTCTCTAACGTCCTGCGTTTAATTTGGTAAACGTTGAGTTGGAGAACTGTGGAGCTGTCAGATGATAGGGAGAGGAAACTGAGAGGACATTGATTAATATTTGATCAACTGTGGTCACCATGAGCTTGGATGTAGTATTTTAGGGGCTTTGGGAGAAGACTTTCTTTTGTGTGTCAACTCTTTGAACTCACTGTATTGTCTTTTGTGTAAAACCCAACCCGTCTGCTGCAAGTTTGATCAAACATTATTTGCATTCTGCCATTCATCTGCCTCCTTTTTTGTTTCTCTCCTTCCTGATTATGATAATTCTCCATCTTCAGCTCCAGTGGAGATCAAAGCAAGTTAGAAAAAAAAAATTAAAAAAGGTAAAATATTTTGCAAGTAACACTCAAACACTGACATTTTCACAGGAATGCTGCCCGGTCTGTGTGTGTCCAGGTTGAAAAAAACGCCGGCAGCTACGTCTCAAGAGCAGTGCCTTTGGCTGCCTGCGACATGGTTGAATTAGGTCTGATTCATTCCCAGTCCCTGGCTGGGTCAGGAATCCCTATTGTCATGTGATCTTTGACATGCACCCAGCGTGGTTTTGCCCGAGGGGGGAGCAGGACGAGGCGGGGGGAGGGGACCGGCTGCAGGGGGACACCCCACCGTGCCTTTTAATGGCTGAATTAGATGCCACATTAAAAAATCACAGCTGGCTTGGGGTTTTCTCCTTTTCACTGAAGGGACATGATGACAGGCTTTTCAGTGTGCTGGGAAAGGATAACAAAACATATGTTAAAATCCCTACACCACTGTATTTGCCCCAAAGTGTAAAGAATATCCTACATTAGAGTATTACTAAGATTAGCTGCAACTTTTTGACAGTGCTGTTCTGCAACTTCCAGCTGTAGCTGGTGACACTCAGGTTATAATGATATATGAGTGTGGAATAGCAGGTCTGAAGCGGAGCTCCATTTGACAAACATGTGTTGACACGTCACGTAAAGTTGCAGGATTTGCCGGAAAACATCTGCTTCCAGACCTCAGATGTGTCCCGAGAATGGCGATTTGAACTTTCCTCCTTTTTTTTTTTTCTTGTTTACTTTCTACAGCTGCAAAAATCCATTTGGCTCTGTAAAGGTTCCATTTTGATCCATTTGGTTTGCTTCTTTTCTTTGGCATTCATGGTGACACATGATTCAAACTAGGGACAAAAATGCTGTGTTGATGGATTGTTTTAAGCTCAACAGTGGTGACCTTTGTGACTGAAGGGACTTCAGATAAGGAAAGACACTTCGAGAAGTAGTATGAGTACAAGTATGAAGAAACAGCTCTTTTATTTTGTAGAATCTCGTCCTTATTTTGTCATGTATGCTGTGCAGTCCTTCTAACACACTTTGCGATTATTAGAAAGCAGAGAAACTGACAGGAAATCTGGACACATACAAAGGAAAAGGTCCTTGACTGAGTTCAAACCTGACACATTATGGTGTCACGTACACTTTGTGTTTTAGTCCACTGTGCCAACAGGATGCCCCACCTGGGCCCTATTAACTTTTAGTGATAGTCCAGATGGTTGCCAAAGAATAGCAGCGTTAAATTAAACATGACATTTTTTATTCAATGACCACAAAGTTAATACAGGTTTACATTGGATGAGCTTTGTGTCTGACAGTAGGGGAGAGCTGGAAGATAACTGAAGAAGAGTGGGAAGTTATTATGTCGACTTTCTTTCCATTTGTTTGCCTTTTTGAATTGATAATAGATGTTAAACACATTTTCCATCAATACCTTGTATATCAATGTGGCTATATAGTTATTACCTCCACCAGGGAGATCTTTTTCTCTCCTGTGTCCGTTGGTTGGTTGGTATGTCAGCAGGATTACACAAAAAGGACTGAATGGATTTCCCTGGAACTTGAATATTGGACGGATATCAGCCCAGGATAGACCTCATTAACTTTTGGTGTGGATCCAGAAATGTTAGTAGAAGGTGTCTGGTGTTTATGAGTGAAAATGAAAGAGGGCTGTTGGGCCTTGGTGGAGGTGTGCACTCTACAAGTGTCGTTTTAGTGCAAACATACAAAGCAATTCTTAAAATATGTGATTCTGCACTTTGTGTCACTCGTAAAATCGCGGTTACGCAGAATCTCAATGTAGGACACGGACAAACCTTAATTACTTAGTAGACACCATTTACAGTCATTTATTAAAGTCCACACCTCCAATAATGAAAGTCAGGCTGTCTGTGCTGACCGACTATTAGATTGCTGTCCCTGTTAGGATCATTGTAACCCTCAAATGAAGTAAATGGAACGACTGTGCGCAGATTCTGTTGACTCAGTGAACCTTGTGATGTCTAATCCCGGGATTTTCTAGTCAGTAAACCTACTTATTCATGATCAACATCTCTGGAGGTCCCCTCGCATCAAGGCGTGGAACTTCCATCTGGCATTGTTTGGTTATATTGTGTCAACCAGCAGCGTTTAAAAGGTCGTTAAACCTCATCTAGGACGATTTGGTTTATATCTTTGAGTGTGTGACTTTCAGTGTTGGCTTACATGTGTGTGGGGTTGTGGGTGGGGGTCATTCAAGATGTCAAGTGTTTGTCTGTACCTCCCTGTCTGGCCTCCTTCTTCAAAAATTGGACACAAGAGATTGACACTTCCTTTATGTATTTATGCTGTTACTCGTGCCAGTGCAGCAACCTTCTTTTGTCTGTCAGTCAACAGGATACAAGTCAGATACAAGCTCTCTGCTGATACTTTGAGTCTGAGGTTTCAGGTTTCTCGTAAAATCCCATTCGATGCTTTGCTGTAAAAACACTCGAGAGTCCATACGCAGCTTCACAAAGACAACTACAACTGGGTTTTGTAAGGACATCTCTGTTTGTGTCAGTGTAGCAGGACCACGCTCTTAACGTAACGCAGCTGTTTGAGACCAGGAGAGAAATGTGTCCCTATATGAGTGACAAACTTACGATTATGAGACTGGAGAGGAAATCAAGAGGTGGTGTGGTTTACTTTAATGTGGATGTGTTTTTGTAAGAAAACCACGGTGGTCGCATCCTGCTTTGATTACTTAATTCAGCCCATCTGGATCCTGTAGGGAATCTGAAGAGTTGTATATCTGTGCCGGACGTAGAAAAACATGGCCCAGTTTGAGAGTGGGCCCTGCGTCACCAGGCACGCTGTTTGAATTAAAGGGTGTATGTACACATTGGAAACGTAAAGTCGATGTGACAGTCGCTTTTTACACTTCATGATTCTTATCTACCGACTTTACATTCTGGTGCATTTGAGCTGTAACTACAAAGGATGTAACCTTTTAAATTCTTTAGATTCCTTAGATATGACAAGCGATAATTCACACCCCACGACTGCTGTTAGCTTGTTAGCCCAGTTAGCCGTGCAGCTAGCAGTTGGGGCTGGGAGAACTATAACGTTTACAGGAGGTTTGAACCGGGACGGGCTGGGATTAGCTGGTTATCGTGCTAACGTTTATATCTTGTCAAATGTCAAATCTGTGCTGTTGATAATTACAATTTCTGTGTGTGTGCAGCTGATATTCTTACATATTGCACCTTTTAAAACATTCTGTGCACCACCCAGATAAACCTACCTGGATATATCACGTTTGACCCACATGTAATAATGCAGCTCAACCTGTGACAAAACCAGCAACATGTTGCCTTTGAATAGGATCTTCACTTAAAGAAAGAGCTATTTGTTCCTGAACCTACTGAGTTCACAATTGATTTGTTTTCTGTCAAAGGAGTGAGGAAGTGAATCTGGCCACAGTCCCAGGACAACATTATCTGCCAGACACCTGATCAAACTGTGGGAAAACACTGAGCGTTAGTGGTAGATTTGTTATAATAAAACAGGCTTCTGCATGCTGTATTCGTTTGAAATGCATAAGTTTGGCTGATGCACAGCATGAATATTTTAAAGGCCCATTATGCCTGTTTGCCATCACCACATGACCTGATTATAAAGACTTTTGGAATCTGATCAGTGTTTGTTTTGTAGTAATTCTGAAGGTGATTATGTATCTAAGCCTAAATCTTTGACTGATTTTTGAAGTGATTAAGGAAACTTAACTGCGTGTTAGCTGATGTCTTGAATCAGATTTTAAGGTAATCACTAACAAAAAACTGACCTCAGTCCTTTGCTCTGTATTTGCGATCCCCTATCATTTTGCTTTCCAGGGCAGAGAGTCATCTTGAATGTGGCTGACAGCTGTTATTTGTATTTTTATGTGCTCCGGCCACTCAGTGTTTCAGGTGCGCTCGGCTGTTCTCTCATGCTGTCCCTGATGTCAAAATGCTGGGTTGACAACGGCAAAATACAGTGCGACACCGTAATTACTGCCTGTGTTCCAAGAGAAGAGGATTTGTAGGGCCACTTGCTCTGTACACCCAACCATCTCCAGCACTAATGGCACACTGAGTACCCTCTTACCTCTCAGCACCTCTTTCCTGTTTGCCGTGAAACCCTCACTTACTCGCCTGTCTTTCCCAGCCGTAATCGAACTAACAGGTAGAGGAAGGTGTGAATCCTTCTTTACAAATAGCAGGACTGCAGTATACAGAGGTTCAGTTGTAAAGATCTGAACATGGAGCGGGATGGAAGAGTATCACCCACAATTTCAAAAGTGAAACGGAAACCTTGTCCGTAGCAAGATAACGTATTCATATTTGGCTTTTGATTCAACTGTTTCCACATTGGAAATTAGCCAATCACATATTAATCTATACATTCCTTGTGTGAAAACTTCCATTCACACGTTAAAATGTCCAGTTTACACGTGACATTATTTCCACTCTAGTTAACATGTGAAAAATAACCAATTATATCAGAAAATTTCGACATGTGAAAAATCACATATGAATGTATTGTCATTTACATGAAGATGTAAATTTCAGTTTGCGAAACTTTCATTTTATTGTGAAAAAGCCAATATCTTGTGAAAATATCAAGTTCACATAAGACATTATTTTCTTTTAAATGAACAAAGGGTTGTCGCCGCAGTTCTAACGAGAGATGGTAATGATTAATTATTAAAAATTGATTATCTAAAATGACAACCTGGGCACAAATACATCAAAATGTATGTTTGTTACAAACACTTGCTCATCAAATATGTCATTAGGATATGAAATACTGGTATGTATTTAATTAAAATACAAATTATTTGTAAAAATACAAAAACATATTCTTTACAAACTGGTCAGTGTTTACTTTATCTGTTCTTTTAACCCTTTTATGTGGCCTTCTCTGATTTTTGCATGGAGCGTAGATCAAGTCAGCGGCTGGAACAGTTTTCAAAATGTATGATTTGCATCTATAGTACTAACAGACTTCAGCATGTTGAAGCAAGCTAGCAAGACAAACTCCACACTGATATCTGTCATCGGTGAACATAGCAGCAATCGCAGAAGAGAACTGTATCGTGAAATATTTAATGTTGTTATAGACGTGTCAAGCACCGAAAGGCATATAGCCTCTTTTCTAAACTGTTACATTTTAAGCCACTCTCTGTGGTCAGTTTGTCAGCACTGAAGGCTGCAGCCCCGGGTGAACACTGGTTTCCATGGCCACCAGGTGCAGATTTTTCCACCACAAAGCCGTATTTGGTCGTTGCAAAGGAAACTGGATCTGTCTACCTGGCACTTTGTCCCTGTCTCCAGCTTTAGGGAGTGTTCACTTGTCCTCACTGACAGGCTGCAGAACACAGGGAGGCATGAAACCAGAGACCCCCCCCTCCACCCATTTACATTCTCTTGTCCCAAGAAATCTATACCATAAGCTTTTCACTCTCCATGAACTGCGACTGATTCAGAGTGACCGAGGGTATATAGATCACCTCACGTCTACTGTTACAATGTGATCTGCTGACATGATTTCAAAGGCACTCTGCAGATTAAGACCTGAAATAAGCATATTTTAACTGTCAAGATGTGAGTGCTGTTAATACAAGCAGCAGCTACCACCCAGTGCATTTTTTTTAATGAATGAATAGACCATTCAGCATTTCATGAGGCCCCTCTCGGGAATGCCATTGTGCGTTTCGAACCTCACTTTGTCGTTATATCCCTCTTTTAGCACTCCACGTCTTCTTATCTTCTGATTGACTCTCCTGATGTTCAGGCCGCTTTTCAAGGCATCCTTGAATTCCACTCATTCACCCGTCCTTCAAGAGCTTCCATGTCTGTAGGCACTTAGCCCCTCACAAATCTCACACCATGGGGGTGTGAACTGAGGAGAATCCCATGGGACGGGAGATTACCATCAAGCCCAGAGCTCCTGTGACAAAAGAGGGATTTGCTGAGTCCTGTACCTCTGTCCTTCACTTTCATATGGTCTTGCTGGATGTGGGACTTTGGGTGAGGTATGGGATTCCATGACATGGCCTGCCTGCTGTACCTGTCAGACCCTGAGAGGTAAACTGTCCAGGTACAGTTGGTATAGGATGTAATCTTGGGTGGTGGGCATACATATAACAAGATGTGGATGAAAGAAAAGAAAAGAAAAACGTCAGTTTCTGTTGTTCGCTGCGACCGTTTCTTGTTCATTCAGCCTCATAAACGTGTCTGTTTGTCCTGAAGTGAAGTACCTCTTGACATCAACTTTCATGCATCGCTGAGAATCTTTATGAAAACCTCCTGCCACCCCGTTGCTCATTATTGCTCGACAGTGTAGTGAGACAAAAGAGCAGAGATGGAAGACGTACTAACATGCGTAAAAATATAGCATTACCAAAATGTTAAAAGTAAAAATTCTAAGCTTTAAATATCAAGTACCTATGACTGATTGAATCCATTTATTAGGACCAATGAATCAGTGTGCAATTAGAATTTTACTATTTCACATGTGGAAACAATGGAATGAAGTCCAGCGGTTCCCAAACTGGGGATGAGCTCAGAATCATTAGATAAATCATTGCGAGATGATTAACAAGAGAAAATTAAAGTTTTGTTACACAAATCTGTATTGATTTTTGGACATCTTTCTCTAATCTTTGATTTTTCTAAAAATATTGAATAATTTGACCTCATTAAGCACTTAACAGTTATCATAGATGTCCGAAATATGACAAGAAGCCCCAGCTAGACACTTTTTTTTAGATTAGACGTTAAAATTGATGGAAACTGCTTGTTTAATCTTCAACAATGTGACCTGCTTTACAAGCTTTATTTTAACCAAACTATGTCACCATATCAGGTAAACGGTGGAAGGAGGGCCAGATGCATTTGCCAGAGCAAATAAAACATGAGATGGCAGATTTATCTAATTCCCAAGTTAAAAACACAATACTTTACCAAATAGACCTTTTTTCCACAGCAGCCATTTTTAACATTAAACAGTTGGGTGAACACAGGTGTTACCAATGATACTGATTAAGATTATGTTCCATTCAGGTCAAACAGAGTCGAAGTGCTGCTGGTGTGCATGTTGGCTCACTAGAAAGTCTCCACTGCACTAAATGGAATGAAACCTTCATTAATCGTCTTTGATTAAACATGTGTTTACCTTAGTTTTCATGTCAGTATGGGTGCTGCTGAAAAGGTGTATAATTAATACCGAATACTGAAGTAAATAAACAATAGTACTTGAGTAAATGTACTTCGTTACATTCCAAAACTGCAGAAGACTGGATTTTTAACAAAGTGAATGCCTCGGTTGCTTGTAACTTGGAAGCTGCTAATTGTTGTGTGAATTATGAGCTCTCAGGCCATGAAGGGTGCCCTCTATTCACTGGGTGGTTGTTATGGGCCAGGTGGCACAGTGCCATCCATTGAGAGGTTGAGAGAGGAGGAACATAGGCCAACCATGGGGACGTTAGATATTTAGAGGTCCAGTGAAAGATTTGTGGGGCCATTCGTCTGCTGATACAGTGGCATTAATCGGACGGAGAGATGGGCTGAAAGGTCTGCAGTCAGATTTCTCCCTCTGCGGCCACTTGACTTGCTGAAATGTCCCATGAAACTTTGTGCCGTGTTCAACAGAACCCTGTGGTTTCACAAGGCCAGTTTATAAGCGTATTATTTGGGCTTGGTAATAGGCTTGGCTGCGTAAAGTTTTTGTAACCTCGAGTTTCCTGTCTCGAATGTGTCCACCCCGGTTAAAAGCAGAATAGATGGTAAGATTGCAAAAGGGTAATTTGACATACTGCAAAATAGTAAAGTTGTCAACAGACCTTCATGCTGCAGTGTGCTGTAGTGAGCTGATTCCTTCTCACATGGGCAATGAGGAATTTCGGCAGCATTCTGTCTCAACTGCGGCTGACGGAACCGATACGCTTCTAATTTAATCAATACGTGTATAGCAAGACAACGTAATGGCTTGTGTTTATTTTTGTGCTTCACACACCTAAACATTCCCAAAACATTCCCGACTTTTACAATATACAATTGTGTATATTGTGTAGATTTGTGCAATGTCTGAGACAAGAAATTGCTTTGGGTTAACAAAAGTTATTTCTTATCAGTCAAATTACCTACACTCAAAACTGTGCCTGAACACATCTAGTGTAGACACAGATGGAGCACTGAAGCTGCTGCTACAGTTCTGCTGAGGTGCCTCTTTGGTTATGCCTGTGTTGACTTTTTGTCATACATAAAAGTCACAGCTTTACTTTTGAAGCCTACTGGGAGCACTACACAGCACTGGGATAAGGACAGCTTCTTGATTGGCTTTTTGCACCAGCCAGCTATAACCATCAGGTGTTTTTTTTTCAAATCAATATTCAAATCATAAAAATTGTAATTGGATAGGCAAAAAAAGAAATGTAAGATTTTCTTATAGCACCTAGCTAAAGCACATAAATTGTGCTTTAGTGAGTTGGTAATGGCTCATTATCTGAAGGCCAAAGTTCACCTCATGTCACCTCATTTTCTCAGTAAGAAATTGCACTTGATACTCCAACAAAAAGTCTGCTGGCTGCAGAAATGCACCTACACTATATGCCAGAGTGAGAGAAAAAAAAAAAACCTAATAAGAAGTCTGTATACAGTATACGATTGTAATATATGACCCAACTGTTCCTGAACCTGTACAAACTGTTGGCTGGATGAGCCAGGACCCATCTACAGGCACATGTTTGCCTCGGGCCATGGCAGTTTTTTTGCTTGTTTTCACACACTCGTCTCTTGTTTCCTCCCTTCTTTTCTTCCCTCTACGAAACTCTGAAAGCCTGATAAGGTCACTGCTCTATGAATACCTTCGGGTGAGAATAACTGAAGATTTTTGGTTTGGCATATTACACAAACAGGCTATCAGATCAGAGGGAGAGGTTCTATTGAGAATAAATTCTCTAACCTGAGTTTATTTTTGATCTTTATCTGTTTCATTTTGCCCTCAAACTAAATGTTTCCTGTTGCTTGTCTGAAGAGTTGGCAGAGCGTTGTCCGAGCTTACTTTGGGCAAGAAGCATAATATTGATGCACGTATGATAAAGATCATTTTGCCCTAGTGCTTATGTTGCTTGTCATTTTTGAAATGCCTAGCTAAATCAAATAAAGCCATACATCTCGGCCGTGGGGTCAAAGTATTTTTTTAGCTGGTTCACTGAGTTCATTTGTTTTAGATCAAGTTGGTGTACCAGCTCACCAAAGCCCCATCACGTGGATTATAACATGCCTTTGCCTGGCTTAAGCTGAAACAGAGGAAGAGCATGACCTGTGGGCTTTTTGTGCTAAAGTGCCCAGCGGGGGGAACAATGAATGCTGGCACCCTGGACCCTCGTCTGGCCTGTACTAATTGAGGGCCCTGATATTGTCTTGTTGATGAAAGCCCTCTTTGTCCCGCTTACTTCTCGCCATCTACTGTATCCCCCGGGCCTCTGATACGGCCATAAGCATAACGTCATTCTCCTCCAGCCATTGTCTCCGTTCATTACAGGGGATTAAAGTGTCAGTTGAAGGTGAAGTATAAGCTAGCTGGCATTATTCGCTGAGGGGGTGTTTGAAGGTGTTGTGCCTCATAAGCTAAAAGTTCGTGCCCCTGTCGACACCCCTCATATTGTAGAGGATGAGACGTTGCCTTCAAGGGACTGAAGGGAGTCATCTGAGGGAAGTCTATGCTTCTAATTAATCCATGTGAATTAAATGTGATTGGTACTCGATAGCCAAGTAAAGGCCTTTGCACAACAAGTCTGCTTTTTTCCAATGTATTGTTTGAATCTGTCAGGCAATAAAAAATGGAAAATGAAGAAACCGAGTCGTTGAGCAGTGAAGATGATTCTGTAGTCGTCTCACTTCTTGAACAAAAATACAATACTGAACAAGAAAGAAAAATACAATACTGGGTCCATCTGATCCCGAAAAACAGGACTAAAGATGATTTCACCTGTTGAACTGCAGAATTATCCTGATCACATCAAGGTATATTTCAGGATGTCAGTGGTCCAGTTTGATACGCTTCTCAAAAGAAGTGAATGAGCTTCTCTGATGCCATTCTGGATGATGACGTTGGACTATTCCAAGCCACTGTGTATGCAAACAGCCGTCCAAAGGCTTTTGAAGGATGCAGTAATTTAGGGCGTAAAAAACAGGCTCGGTATACAAAAGGTCTTAACAAGGAATCGGACTGAAGTAAATGGTAGTGGCTCTCAGGTGTGAGCTTCTTTCAAATATGGCAACAACTTACACAGTGATTTGTCCACTTAAAAGACATTTCAGATTTAATTATGCTGGGTAGGTAAATGGGATTGCCCACTTCGCCTGCTTTTATTTCATTTGCTCTAGTGGAGCCCTTCCTGTGGAATTCGTATCAGTCTCCTGCAAATGTCAAGGGTTTGGGCCCATGATTCCCTCCAATCCAAAGAGGAAGCTTTGTGACAAAAAAAGAAGTGTTTCAGCCCCCTTTCATGGTCAGATTTACTGTCAAAGTGTTGATCTGCATTGACATGTTCTTGAAGTGCTGTGCAAAGCTGAAACTCTACACTTGAGTGAGGCCTAGCAGGTTCAAAGAACCAGCAAGAGGACAAAGAGACTGGGTCTGGCCCACAGACTGATCTAACAATCTGCTCCTTGCACAACCTAGCTAACGCAGAAATGAGATCTGCATGCACATTCTTTCCACATGAAGCCCACGTCTTCAGCGGAGGATGTTATTTACTTATGCATTCAGCAGAAACAACAGGAATGGAAAGGAAGCTTACTCTTGGCTGATGCTGACTGCTGAGAGGCTTATGCATATACATTTTCACCTTTGCCAACATTTTTAGCTGCTTGGTAAATCTTCAACCTGTGTAGGCAGGTAGGATTTGTGAGTTCATGATGAATGTGAGGATCTGATGGGCCATGAGAAGAAACAGATGAGTGAGGGAGTTGAAATGGAATAATATAGGTGTAAATGTCACCTTTTCAAAGCTTCTTTTGAAGCATTTACTTTCCATCCCTAGAGAGGATAAAATCTATGAAGCTCACAGGAAAGGTTTCCTTGTAATTCAGAGTTTCAAAGGATTTCGGTGCTTCTCAAGTTTCTGTGGTGGAATCTAACCTTGATTGTGTCAAACAACTGTTGTAAACATACTGTAGGTGGGGCAGACCAGAGTTTGAAACACAGAAAAGGTTCTAATCTGAGAATATTTAGGATGATGAAAAAGTGGCTAAATTAGAGGAAGTTAAAATTACACCCATCAGCCCAAAAAGGATAAATTGACTTTACTTTGAATCTCGACTGCATTGAGACATCATAGAGCTACCACAACATATAGCAGTTTAATGCTCTATACTTGAACTAAAATCTAATCTGGACATTGATCGGCAGCTTATCAATTTCCTGCCTAGACTATAAAAAGAAATGTCCGCAGCTGTCAGCATCAAGAACTGCAAAATGTAGCTCAGAAATCACTAGAAATCTTGACACGCCTCGTCTTTAACTCCCTTGCGATGGCCACTGGAAATGTAAAAAGCCCTCTTTGGAGCCAGTGTTTGGTGAGTCTGTTCTGAGCTGTACTGTAGAAACAGATACAAAAGGCTTGTTGTAAGGTAATGAGAACACAACGATTTACTTCTGGTTGTTTATATATTCCATCTCTGTTCAAATTGTTTTCCATTTCTGCTCCTTAATCCTACATGCTGGAGCTTTTATCGCTTCATTATCACCACTTAACCATCTGTTATGTTGATAGTTATTCATAGTCCATTCAATGTCTTCATCAGACGCTGACAAAACACTGTACAAGATAAAATCCTGCACGCAAACACTGCCAATTTTTCTCTTAGACTGGAGAACAACATTTGGTAGGTGCTTGAGCCATCAATGTCTAGGCACGTGTCCAGACTTGGGTTTTACAATTTGAAGCTAATGATCCAGACTTCTTTGTAAGATGTTTGATCCTTAAGTCCTCATCTTTCAGGGTGATGAAAACGTACCTGTTCCAGCCAAAACTCAGTTATTGAAGTATTGTTAATGAACAACACACTTTTATTGGCGTTATTGTCGTTGTGCAATATAAGGAACCATGAACCTTGAATTTTCTGTGTTGAAACATTGCTTGAAGGTTGTTAGATGGTCAGTCAATAAATTGTCCTGTGTGACTGGCAGGAGAATCTTAAGAATGCTGATAGCCTGGGAAGTTTGTCAGTGGACAGTCTGCACGCCAAAGAGGTGGGCCTCTATTTTATTAGATATGAGCACGTCTTGGAATGTGACCATAATGTACCTTTTGACTCCTAGAGCCAACAAGCAAAGGCAAGTTGAAGAGTCCTCAAGTCCTTTGAGCTCCTTCGTTTTAGACGTGTTTCATCAAAAATGCAAATTTCTGTTTTCGTTATCCTTATTTAAGCAGTTTAATTAGTGTCTTTAAAACTGACCAGCTCTTGCTATGTTGTCTGATTAATAAAGTAAGATACATTGAAAAAGGATAAGCTCCTCTAACCACCATTATGTGTCCACATCTCTACTGATGTGCTTCCCCACCGATGGGTTTCCACTTGGCCGGAAGGAAACAACACTGCCAGATAGCTGGCAGGTGCATTTACTGTAATAGTATAAAGTAAATGCAGATTCAACGCTTCCTGGAGATGCTTCAGAATAAAAGCCTTAAATCAAATAGGGCTGGAAATTGACTGACCTCTCAATTTGATTCTATGTAAATTCACAAAGTCCAGAATCGATTTAGTCAGATTTAGATTTGACATTCTCAAATATATCTGATAAATGCCAATGATGCTTCTTAGAATTATCTATGATTTGTTGTACGTTCAAGAAGTGAGCAACACTGTTGCAACACTGACGGACCAAAGTAAGTATAATCCACACATTGTTCAGTGGACTTCCCCAGCTTGAAAACTGTTTCCAAAGTTGAACAGAAGCAACTTGTAATGTGCCAACTCATGTTCCAGCATCAAGGTGTAAATTATGCTCAAGGGTATATATTCAGACTGAACATCGGTGATTCAGACTACGACTGTACAATCACCCGGGGAAACTGGGCTTGGGTTTCTTTGATTTTAATTTGAGGTTAAAGTGATGAGCTTAATCATCATTTTTAATGTTTCTCTGTTGCTGGATAATTCTGTTTCCAGCTCAGCTGCAGACACTCATTATCATTCCACCATCATTAAACCAACTGAAGAAGTGTCTAACCAGTCTGACGCATTGGCTGGGTCTGTTCCTAAATCTTCCGATGGGGTGTTGCAGTATACGATTGTGACAAACTGTAAAGTCGAACAAATTATACATCAGTGACCCTTAGCAATAAATACTGTTTCTTTATTTACATGCTTTCTGTAGCTCTATAACATTGCATTGCTTTTACTTAAACCTCAGTCTGACTGGAATTTTTCTTCCACCACTCCTTTCTACGTTCTTGTTGGTTTCTTGTTTCTCGTTTCTGTAAAACAGGCTATGAAGTGGCTGTTGAAATGGGTCAAGTAGGAAGATTAGAGAACTCAAGCATACAGTATGTGAACCCTGTGGTCTGTGGTTTAGTCCCACGTTGTTTATTGGTTTATTAGCAGTTTCTGGTTTGACAGAATACAATGTGTTTCCTTTGTATAGTGCAGGGAAATCACGTAATGCTTCTCCCATCGTTTGTTACAATTTGGGTTGGTCTTAGAAAGCTTCCTTGAGTTCTTTGTTGTTTTAGCTGATGAAGTCTGGCATGCCCTTACCAGTTCACGCTGATGATTACATTGATGCAGTCAAGAAAGAATCCTTGAATACTTACTTCAGGAGTAACCCCTAGGCGAAAAAGATTTTGATAATTTAATAGGTAGTTTGATGAACTAAGCCTCCTATCTTGGGCACACAGGTGCCTGCGGCTTCGAAGGCAGAAGACTAAAGAGCAAAAAATGGAGCTCCCCTTTGGCATTTGATAAGTGTCAAAACCAGCTTGTGTGGCCCCCCCTAGTAATATTAGGTATTTGTGGGTAATTCTCAAAAATGTCATTCAGGACAGACATATTAATTTGATAAGACAACAGTCAAGATGTGGCTATTAATGCTATAGAAAATCTGATTGTACAAAATAACCTTTTTCTCGTTGGTTAAAAATGTGATTGTTTTCACCGACTGTGAAGACGTTAGATAAACATGTACATTTAGACCACATTTCACTGGGATATGCAATTCTGACTTTCAACTCAAGATTTGGATGTGGTTTCTTAGTGATGAAATGATGATCGGCTTATATTTGCATAATGTAGGCGATGAAAAATGTCTACAATCAACCTGGCAATTACCCTCATCTTGCATCATTTAAAAGCAAAGTTCAGGATCAAACCGCCAACCATCTGAGGGATGCATGTCCCCATCTACCTTCTGAACAACAACCACACCATCAATCCCTCAATATGAGCGCTCAAATTGACTTCTTTCACCCACGCATCTCGCTCCACCATTCCCAGTTTGCAGTAGTAAGTCAATGTGCAAGTAGTTGTATGTTGCTTGTTGATTTGGTTTGATGACTATCGTCTTTTAGACCGTTTTGGATTAGGAAAAGTATGATTGCTAACAAAAAGTACCAAGAACTGTTTTAGGGCATCCAAAGTCTCAAAAGTCAACTTTAATAGTGTTGAGCAGTTGCGAGCATGGTAGGTCAATCTTGCACTCTTCACAACTCTTTACTTAGAGGACCTCATTTGTTCAAAAGGAGCCCTTGTTTCATTTTATGTACGTAGGTTTTGAAACAACTTAAATCCAGTAGAGGAGCTCAGTTTCTCGCTGTCTTATCAGTCTTTTGCCTCTTTTTGTGCAGCCGGTACATCGCCTCCTTTCTTCAAATCCTGATTTGATTTCTGATTGTTGCGAAGCAATTGGGCCAAAACTGCCTGACTGTATTACTTAGTGATATAAGTCAAATTAGACTGAGAATAGAGCTCACACCCTTCTTGTAATTACTAGTCCGCAAACCTCACAATGTAGGACAGTGGAAAAGAGGCAGTCCGCCTAATCTAATTCTGACACCTGATATTGGATTGACCTAGATCAGATTTGTTTTAGGCCAAGCACAAGGAAGAACAGGAACTGATGCAGCCTCAGTTTAGAGGCACACATCCCATTTACAGGCTTCAACTCGTCCACAGCTTTGAAAAAAGCCACTAAAAGACTTCTGCATGCTCAAGTGCTTTGCTGTTTGTGGTCTGCAACTGTTTATTTTAAGTCTTCTCACGGCCGTGAGATGATTCTGTGTAATTTATGTTTTTTTCACAGTCATAACCGTTAATGTGTGTAAAAGCTGTTTCACTGACAAGAACCAAGCCAAGAATTCGCTTTATGTTTGAGAGTAAGGACCAATTTGAAGTGATATGTTGTGCAATTAACCACAGGGGGAACATCAATTACGCATTCAGACATGTTTTTCTCTACTGTAAAGTTGCAGAATGTGATGTGGTAACTGTTGTAACCCTGCATTGATGGATGGGTTTTTTTAACCCACAAAATAACTGCAGTATTCTTACCCTGAGGGCAAGTCAGACCTCTCACTTCCCCACCCTCTGAAAAAGTCTTGCCTCAGGCTCCTGAGAGTGTCTCAGGCCAGGACAAAAAAAGTGAGCTGGTGAGGTGTGTCTGTGTGAGTGGGTGGGGGGAGGCCGGGGTCCATGGGGGCCTTGCTTTAAGAGGCTGGCCACTTTCCAGGAGTTAAATACATCACTGGAAATTCACAATGGGGTGATAAGTACACCGGCAACAAATTACTCCATGATGAACTTAGCGGAGGGCTGCGCTGATGGCAGGCGATTTTTCAAGGTGGATCTTGTGGGTGTCAAACAGGTTCAGCGTTGTTTGAACTGTGTCGGCAGAAAAAGCCATCAGGACCTGTTGGCTCACATGAGGCGTGTGTTTGCCTCCACTTCCTGCTCCTTACCTTCCATACACCTTTTTCTTTCTGCCACCGCTCAGGTATTTGGACACATTCCGGCCATGCATACCGCCGCTCAGCCCATATAGTGGAGCAGCGCTATTGGGTTACTGCAGCGTTACCTAATAGGTCTGATCTGGGCTCAAAAGCGGCATAGTTGTAAGATTGTCCCCCTTATTAAGTCGAGGAGGCATAAAAGTCTGCACCTCTTAGCATTTGCAGGTTGAAATGGCAGAGCCAAAGCCTTTCACCAACTCTACCTGCAAATTAAATGCTTAAATTGTTTTCACAGTGAAACCAGAGAGCTGTATGATTTCCTTCCAAATAAAAGAAAATGACGTTGGTTCACCGAAGGTCTACTGAGTAAAAGCCCAGAGCTCTCAAAGGGGTGATTAAATCCAGTATGAACACTCATCACATACTAACAAGCCATGAATGATAGTTTCCTAGACTTTTATTTTTGTGGGGTCATGCTTCTGTTTTTCTTGCAGAAGGAGGAGGTTGGAAATGTTTTTGCCATTCATCTAGTTAGTTCCGGCCAATTATTTTCATCTAAACGTTAAGCTTGAAACTAAAAAGAAATATACAGAAACATAAAGAAATGAAGTACAACTCATACAACTCTGTCAAATCATTCATGCCACTGTGATTTACCTCTAGCCTCTGAATGTTCTTCCTGTAACAATTTATAGCTGCTGCATCGTAGCTTTTGTAGCTTTTGTTGTGTTTATTCTCCAGTTGAATGGTGCATTGTTTGTCTGAAAGAAAAAAAGCAAGGCCACACACACACACACACACACACACACACACACACACACACACACACACACACACATATAGCAATGCCATGGCATTAAACATTGTGTGTGTGGAGCTCCAAATTCTGGTGTATGTGTGTGTTAGGTTAAGGATTTCTGTCACTCACAGCAAAGTGTTCCTTCACCCCTCCCTCGCCCCATCTCTAAGTCCTGACTTTATTTTATCTCTGCTCCCCCTCAATGAGTCCAAATGGCCACAAGCTGAAGTCAAAGTGAGGGGTCAGCATGCTTTCTCTGTCTCTCACACACACAGTGAAGTCGCCTTGGTGAATAGTCACAGCTTGTGGGGAATTCCTCACAGCAGACAATAGCCATGTATTCTTACTTACTTCTCCCACCAACCAACTGAAACACGACAGGACTCTGAGATCTAGTCTGTGTTCCCCCCTGCGCTCAATGTGTCCCAGTCTGACTTATTTTTCCTCGTGGCACAGATCTGAGTGAGTAAGTAGGTCTACGCTGTGTAGATTTTAACTAGCGAGAACAGCGAGAAATGCTGCTAACACTGTCTCAGAAACAAGACCAAACCAAAACTTGTTCTGAACAATTTGAGGGGGAACAATGTAAGTAAAAGGTCTGTTATTGAAATCAATTTTACTCAAGTAAGAATTAAATCACCTGTAAAAAAAGAGTAGGTCAGTTAGAACTGTACCATTTTTAATTGGTATGGTAAGGGATGTCACTTAAATTATACTGAAGTACTAAATATGAAAAGAAGTAGGCCTACAAGTTCAAAATCGTGTGCTATCTTGCAAACAATGTCATGTTTTTACCAGTTTTGAGTAGAACCATTGTAATCAAGGATGTGTCATTGATGGGGGTACGTTGCACATCACATGAACTAAAGTGGGCGTGTCTGAATTTAAAGACAAATCACCCAAACTTCAGGGCAAGGAAAACCTGCCATGATTTGCTTCCAGCTAGGAACCAAAGTTTCTGAATGAATTACTTTTTGATAAAAATGGTGTTAATGGGTCTTGAGTAGATGCCTGAAGTGGTTTGGCCAGGCTCTGAGTTGGTGAAAGTGCCATATGAGAGGCTGTACTTGGCGGAATGCTAACATTAACATGTTAATTAGCAGGACTGATATAGAGCAGGTAATTTTTACCAGGCTTGCCATCTTAATTTAGCATGTCGGCATGATAATATTTTCTAGTTGCCACGAAACACTAAACAGCTGAGGATTACAGGAACGTCTTTTGCTTAAACCAAAGTATACAAATTGAAATTTTGGTTTGATGACAACGCTACAGAAAAAGTCAACAGTTCATTCATTCAGCTCATTCAGGACATGAGTGACCCGATTTTAATAGCAATCCTTCCAGTAATTCCACCGATAGTTGAGTAAAAACCACAAACGTCAAACTGATGATGGCATGCAGTAAAGTGAAGGGATGACCAAAGTCAGTTGGAGTCATTACTGTGGATATAATGCACTTACTTACATGGAAAGTGTGAAAATAAAGAGAGGAAAGTTGAAACAGCCAGAAGATACACAACACAGGTTCACAGAGTTACACACATTGACAGTTTCAGTGCATGCTGTCAACCATAGTACAAAGACAACAGACCATTATGTGGCAGTGGGGACTCTTTGTTTCTGTTGAATGATACACTGATGTGTGTGACAGAGCGGTGGAATGTTTTAGTTGTTCAGCTCTGTACTTGTGGGTCTGGGTTTGCCCCTCACTTCTGTCAAATCTTTGATGTCTAGGGATGAAAGGATGCAACCTCTTCCCTATGTTGTCTTTCGTCTACAGGGACGGTCGGTGTACATTTAAGTGTCCTCCACACCCTTTGCATTTTGACTGGGTCATAAAAGTTGCAAGGGACAGGGTGAAGGACAAGTAAAGACAGCAGGTATTCAGATGTACACCCCACCCAGACTTTAAAAGGTAGCATTGTGTCTCGCTCACACAATCCTTAAGGAGTCTTCCTGTTTTTTCACTGCTGCCTTGAAAGCTTTGGGTGATTTGTTCAGTTTAACTGACGTTTAGTTGTCCTTGAAGCATGCCTTTTCTCATGGTGTAAAACTTTTCGGAACATTAAACCATCAAGTATTGAAAGGTTGGCGTCAAATGCTTTCTAAGTTTCTAAGTCTTGTTTACTTTGATTATTCCCTGATTTAAACAAGTTCGGGAAGTATAAAAGACGCTGAGTTTAGCTCCTTGATGCTCTGCCAGGCCCACGCTGCAGCCAGCTTTGCCTCTTGTGAAAAATGTCTAAGGGGTTTTTTGCTTTCCGTCTGGGCTTTGGTAAATAAAACAAATGCTCAGTTGGGTTGAGGTCAGGCAATTGACCTTGGCCAGTGGAGGCCAGCTGAGGACATTTGACTGTCTGGCCATGAAAAAGCATTCCTGGTCTCTATGTTTAGGATCATTGTCCTGCCGTATTGTCCTAAAATTGGAGGCTAGAGAGCGATGAGTTCTTGGTTGTTCAACCCAGAATGAATGTAACTCTGAAACAGCCACAAAGGTCACTGTACGCTCAAAAACTCATCAGTGTACGACCTCCTAACTGCACTGAAAATACATCATTCTGAGGTATGCATATGGGCATTTTGGGACTTTTTAGGAAGTATAGCAGTTACACTTGAGTCGAGACTAAAGATTTATCCCTCCAGCCATCTGTAGCCATTCAGCAACATGACTAATGCAAAGATGAAGGAAATCCCTGCACGTCTGCTAGAATAATCGAGGCCCTCGGTAATCCAGTTGCAGTGTTATGTGACTGGAAGATGACAATTTCTTTCTGCCTCCCTCTCCTCCTACACCATCAGCTGTGTTTTTCTAAGAGTGTCACGGATGTGAAATAAATCACATGTGGTTTTAAAAACACCTCCACCTTTTCCCCTCTCCTAAATCCCTCAGAAATCATTTAAACATGCTTTACCAATCACTCACGCTCGATTCTGCAACTCCCCCAGCTCTGCAGAATAAAGATTCATTATCTGCAGCAGCTTTTCCTACATATAGGAAATAGGAGGCGTTTGTGATGACTAATGCTTTTCTGATATTCTCATCTGATGATTCAGGGCAGCAGCTTTTGGAAACTACTTTAATTTAGGTCTTGCCGGCCGGATATATAGAAGGCTTGAGGGACGTGATGTGGTATAAAAGGTCACCCATTCCTAGATTACCAGAATTTTTAAAGAAAGTACACTCATTTTTTGGCAGGACAAACGGATGAATCTCCTGACAGATAATCGAAGTGAGTCAGCCCGTCTTGTTTCCAGGAGGCTGTAGGTGGAAGAAAAACTCCACCCTCTCTCACTGACCACACAAAACCACAGCCCAGGGGCGATACTTTTAGCCGGGCCTGCCTGCCGTTCCTCTTTCACATGCAGTATTTTGGTATTGCAAAGCCTGAACCAACATGATCGGAATGCTTTTTTTCCCCTCTTTTGTCCCCTGTTTTGTAGAGAAGCTCTTTTGTTCTAATGGGATAATTTAAGTAGGAATGTTTTCGCTTTGAAAGTTTGGAGCCGGGGGTCGGGGGCTTTTCAGGGCGCTGAGGGGAAGATTGAAAAGATGGACATTGCGGAGAGAGAGATTGTCTGTTTCTCTCAGTTTGTTTTGTGATTCAGTCCAGTCGAGATGTCTTTCTTTCATTAAAGTCAGAATTGGGGCCATTTTTCTTGAACGTTTACAGAGCTTTGACACGGCTCCTAAACAATCTCTTTCCATTTTTGGTACCAAATCTTTCCGCTGTGACATGAGTTTACACTAAACGGCCATGATCACTTACTGTTTAAGGAGCATTCCATTAATGCTTTTTTCACATGGGGGTCCATTTTATTAGTCATGCATAGTACTCAGTAGCCTGAGAAAAACATCAAGTTTTAGAAAATGCCAAATTTATAACAGAAAGTCTACAAGGAGCTGCAACCAACACTCATTTTCCTCACAGATTTATCTGCCAATTATTTTTCAGGATTAGACGATCAAATTCTCACAAATGCTCATCACAATTTCCCAGAGTCTCAAGTAAAATCTTCAAATCACCACTTATGTAAAAAAAAAGTCTTAAAAGCCAAAGACTGTTCATTTACTGTCATGAGTGACAAAGGAATGGAGCAAATTCTCACTTAAGAAGCTGGAACCAGCAAATTGCAATTGTTTGGGGACAGCTTTTAAACACCACTTTGCATGTTCTACTACTATTTTTACCTGGTCCAAGTCGCGTATTTTAAAGTAGAGGGTGTATGTGGTCACCTATAACTGTTAAATATATAGTATTGTCTTCACTTTAGAGCAGGAAGCCTAAAGCTCACAATATAGTCTTGTGGTTGCTTTGTTGTGTCTGCTGGCTTGACTGGGGTGTGATTAAGGGAAGGTGAGTCCTGCTATAACTGGAGGGGTGTAAGCCACCGCATTAGCTTAAAGAATAAACACAGACCAGAGGAACTGAAGCTGGAACCAGTGTGTGTTTCAAATGAAACTGTTATTTGAATTTAAGTGATATTGTCGATTACCCACAGTCTACAAACTTGCATGTTTACAGACTTCTTTTCGGCTGTTTGTGGGAGTAAATGAGCGGAAGAGTGATGGAAAACATGTTACCCAACATTGAGTTAAAGAGACAATATCAGAATTTATATCTTATTGCTCTCATCCTCATCCATTACCCTGATTCTGGTGGCTTGGTATTGTCTGCTGTGTTCTGATAATGAGTCAGCAGTATTCTGGGGTTTTTGTTGCTGCCGCCTTTGCATGCTTGTATTGTCTTGTCTTGCATGAAAGCTTTCATCTGCAAACAGTTGCTGTGCTTACAGTAGATTATGGAGATGAAGTTCCACTGAGCATGCAAAGGCACAGAACTTTTTTTTTATCCGAGATCTTCCTCCTCCACTCACTCTTTAGAGCAGATCTGCTGAACTAAGAGAACAAGTGCCTTTGATATCCGTTTCATTGGAAAGTGTGTGTTATGTGGGTTAGGGTTAGTTGTTTGTTTGCTGTTTGTGCAGAACATCTTGCCCCTGCATGTGTCTCTGAAACATCTCCCGAAAAACAAAGTGAGGCATACAGTGAGTGTGGCACCAGCATTAGCATGATTCTGGAAAAACCCTCAGAATAGCAGGGTTGTTCTTTGTTTTACAGAAATTGACGGGTATTTATTTTTATTAGAAACAGTTTGTCAGTGTTGGGCAAACTGTGAGTAATATTCTCTTCTAGGGTTGCAACACTGTTCACTAAGAAAGTGATATACCAGAACTAGAGGAGTGCAAAAAAGTTCTGAGTAAACCTTATATGCTTCTTCAGTTATTACATATAACGTTAAAGTGAACTGTAGAAACATTATGTGTTTTTGCAGATAAGATAAGAGAGAACTCTATTAATCCCGAAGGACATTGTCGTGCTAGAGATTAGTACAAAAATTTACAGCACAATAGATAAACTAGTAAGAACCGGTGTGTTCACAGGTCAGGGTCAACACACTGGACTCATCTTAAGACAATAAAGAGCATTAAATATCTGTGAAATACACAAAAATGTCCTTCAATAATATCTGTTTTTAGCAAGTTATTTTTTCCAAAAGGAAGCAGTTTTTCATCAGTTGCAGCCCCGACCGCCCTGTTATTTAGAGTGAGGAGTCATCACTCAGTGGCTGTATATGAGAGCAGTCAAAAAAATAGCTTCATCAAAAATTGAAGAATCGCTACAATCATGACAGTTCTTTGACAATACAGTTATACACGTGGACAGAAAATATCAGGCTGATTGATCCTGTAGATCAGCTGCAAACAGATGCACACACGTGATCAAACCTCCCTCCAGACTCTCGCCTGGCAGAGATACAATCTACCAAAGTATCCTTAAAAAAAACATTCAAACTTACCTTGAAGCGTAATATAATTCTCTGTTCAATACATTCCAAACATTTCTTTTACTGAAATATGGTTTAAACTGCCATCTCAATCATTACACACAACGCTGCAGAGGTCATTAGAACGTACATGTACGTAATAAATCTGATGACAACTCTACAAATTATTCATTTTAAAACCATCATTTGTGTCATTTCATCATGAACGTCTACTGATAATGTCACCAAATTGAGTTGCACATTATTTTTGAGAACATGCAACTGTTTCTATTGAGATTCAATTATGCTTTCTTAATAAGCATTTTCCCTGTCTTCATTAATCTAAGGCAGGGATATTTATTCTTTATGATGTATTTGAATTAATTTATTTGGGATTGGAAGAGATTATTTTTTAAATCGCTGTCCCTAGTCTTTCTAGAACACACTTGCTGTGATGATATGGTGATGAAGCTGCCTTGCACTTGTTCCAAAAGCTTTCATTTATCTTATATCCATTTTTTCTAATATACCAATTGAGGGCACTTAATGCTTGGTCGGCTAAGTAAAGCTTCTGGAAACGACTCCTTTTCATTGGCATGGTCACAGAAGAATGCTCCTCCAACGGCCATAGTCCCGGGACCGTTTGATGTTTAAACACATGCTTCACCCATTTTGGGATTAAAAGGCTGAGGAAATGGCCTGGTTGGAATTACCCAATGACTTGTAAAGTCCAGGGCTTAATTCCTGTTTTAGCATCAATTGGACTTTCTGGCTTCTGAAGTTGCAGGTCTACAGACATGGACACACCTTAACACACACCCATGGACTGTACCTACAAGTGTCAAAAGCAGAAAGACTCTCCTGTGCTCTTATTCTTTCTGAGCTAGAGTTACCACCTGGGTGGTTCCCACTCACAGCTACACAACCGTGCGACAATCTACCCATGAAATATAATTAGATTCAGAGCCTGTTCCAGGGTAAAATAATTGTTTCATGTCTCCAAAACTTCCCGATCCTTAAAGCTGAACAGATTGACCAGATAATACGCCGTCGAGTGCAGCCACCTTCGTGAACATGGCATAAATGTTTGTTTGGGTATAAATGTTTGCAAATCCTTTCCGCACGAAAAGGCCAGTCTTGTTGTTGACTGTCTGGTAATAGAGACGTCTGGATTTTCCCTCCATCTGTTAGTGAGTAAGAGAAATATCCGATTTTCCTCTGCTTATCCTGACTCATGCTCTTTAACAGCAAGAGCAGAGGTTTTACTCATTTTGCTGTGAGTCAGTGAGCGGAAATAAACACAGTCTGAGACTTTGAGACTAAGATATCATCTGCAATCAATCCAGAGTGCTTTGTTTTGATTGTTCCTCAGCATCCGTGACACACGAATTTACTTTTAGCTGAATCATGGGTTTCGCAGATAAACCTGTTTGACTCTGAACAGCAGTAGCAGTAAGACTTTGACAGCATGCACATTTGTATGTTCTCCATGAGCCAGTTTTATAAATGAGACAGAAGAGCCTTGAATCTTTTGGTGTGCACACAGAGTGGAATGAGTATAAATAGCCAAGAGTGATGCTTCACGTCTGAGGAGTGAAAAAAAAAGAAACACTCCTGTAAATTCATGTCTCGGCTCATCACCGTCTCAAGCCGTTCCTGGCAAAGAGTTGATTGTTGGTTTGTAGTGAAGCCAAGTTTACCAGCCTGTCTGCCAGGCCTGCCTGTGCGTTGTATTACATGGGTGAGAAACATTAAAGAGATCACCGATGGAGAAACCAGCGAAAAAAAATACGTGTTGCAGGAAATTCTCAAGAAATGTGGGTAGACGGCACGATTACACATTTCGAGAACAATCGGTTCAAAGGTGAAACACAAAAGAGAACCGGGCCACAAAAATGAGATTGTTTTGGTTATCGTGTTAATGGAGCCTTTCATGCTGGATTGGACCTTAACAAACACCAAATCTTTTTCCTATCCACATGAAGGTTTAGTCTCTTTAGTCATACATTTGGCTCAATTTACTTTAAGAAATCTGGTACTTCCAACAGCTCTTTCCACTTTGCCTATGTTGCTGCCTTTAATCAGCGTTGAAACAGAAAATTACACTCTTAAGGGGAAAGATGGAAGGTAGGCATAGCATGAAGAGTAAGTATCTAATAAATATATTTTACCGTTCAAAAGCTGCATACACAGAAAGTTGGGTTGTGTTTGGTTTTGTTGGTTTGTATTTAGTCTCGTTGTCTTCTTGCTTCAGGATCGGGAATTTCCCCAAATACACTTGTGGTTGGAGATGTGATGAATTTATAACGAGCTCAATCATGGCTCGTCCTCGTCAGAGAAGAAGCTGTATAGGTGGTCTGTGCAAGTAGCTTAGTACAACCCATTTTTCCGATTATATCGACAGTGGCAGCCTTTCGTGGCCGTAGTTATTATTAGGGGAGAAAAGGGGGAAATCAGGTGACGTAGTATAAAAGGGACCGAGTCCAGACAAAGACGAGGATGCAATCAGTGGTTGGGAGAAACAAGCAGAGCACTTTCATCCAGGAGATCGCTGTTGGTGTCCCGTGGAAAACCAAAAGTCATCAGATGGTCCTTTTAATTATGTAAATATGTCATGTACCGTTTACATGTAGCTTGCTTTTTTCAAATACGATCTCAAATACAAAGCCTTTTTTTGTGCCTAAACTTGACCAAAGTGAGATCAAACCAACAGGAGTGATGTAGCCAACAAGATTGCAGTGCTGATTGGACCACCAGCTCAAATGCTTTATTTAACTTGGATGATACAAACGGTGCGATTTGAGTTGTTGCTAGGAAAAAAGCAGATCTTACTTAAATGCAATATTGTGTTTTAATAGTGGAAATGGAGAAATTCAGCTGCTTTCACAAGTCTGGCTAAAGTCACAGGTCATTCAAGAATGAGGGGGAAAAAAAAGGCAATTTAGACTGAGGATGATGAATGCTATTAAATAGATTGTGGTATTGGTGTGTTTGTCCAGATCCCCCCCCCATCCCACACCATTTCCCTGAGATTAAACTATACAGAGAAATTCTCATAACCCACATTCATTCTGCACGTTCTCCTCTGGGAAATAATAATAAAAACAACAACCACCAGCACAAAAATAAATATGTCCAGGAACGAGTCCTCTGGGGACGAATACAGTGTACATATTAGTACAGACATTTCACAGAGAAACAGACACAGCCTTTTTGAGAGAAAACAGAAAGGTCGAAGGATTATTTGAAGGATGTCACTAGTGTTTTCCATTTCTCTGCAGTCACTTACAGATGCCTCTCAAAGAAGTATCTGGATAATTTTCTCTGTTTCTGCCCATCCGGTTATGGATCCTAATCCCCAAAGTCAACACTCCTAATGCCGGACTTCCGATCTCCACGTTGTTTCATCTTTGTGGGAAGTGAGAATGACGGCGTTGTCATCACCAGCTGGCGAAACCCTTCCCCAAACACAACACTGTGGCTGATCAGCTAGCAACCGTCAGGATTTCCCTTTGATTGGTGATGAGCTGCTGCTGCACAACCTGAAATTATTCAGCCCTCTGATCCTCAGCCAGTAGTTTAGACAAAGTGGCAGGGAAAAGTATCTGCCGCTGTGTTTCGCAGCATTTTTATTAAGCTGGTTTTCCTAAACACGGCTTTGGTTGGAGTCTTGACGTTTTTTATGAGGTGTGAAGATATGGCTCAGCTTTTCGCCCCAAATTGGACCCCTTTGGCCTCTTTCATGTGTGTTAGATGTCTGAGGAAGGAAAAGTTCAGACTTGCCGTGCACTGTCCTGGTAGGCAGTCACAGCGAAACAGCTGGTATTTGCAATTCCTCGACTAACCTCTCCACCTCCAGACTCACCTCAGCTGGTGCATACCAATGGAAGAAAAAAAAAATTAACTATTTATTGCTTTAATTTGTTCAACATGCTGTTTATTTGGTGCTTCTCGGAAACAGAAATGTGAACAAGCTGCATTTAATTAGTATTAAAGTAGGCGGCATTTATGGAGCATCGCTCAATTTGTGTGGTCTGTACACAACTGTGATTTTCTGAAGGGTTGTCAGACAACTGATCAATACATGAATACATACAAGTTTAAAGCAATAAACTAAACAAGAGCCAAGTGTAGAGCTGCAACGATTAGTCGATTGTAGAAAACATTCAAATGAGTTTAAATGCAACGAGAACTGAGATAAAGTTGTTTTTGTTTTCCCTCCTACCAATCAATCATTTCAGTCATTTTTCGTGCAAAAGTCTCAAACTTTTCTGGTTGTAGCTTCTTTAACGTAATGATTTTCTGCCTTTCTTGGTCATATATGAGAGTAAATCAGTCGTCTTTAAGTTTTGGACTGTTCGCACTTTGAAGACTTCACTTTGGGAGCTTGTGATGAGCGTTTTTCACAATTTTAACCAATGGATTGATATGAAAATAATCAGCAGATCAATCGATAATGAAAACAATCTGAGTGAAGTGGTTGAACTGTCACACAGTCATTTATCATTAGCTAATGAGCTGCTCCAGTTGGTCTTTAAGTGCCTTGCTTAAGGACGTCTTCATGCCAGATCATCAACAAGAAAATGACACTTATTTATTCCCCCAATCCAGATCTTCCCAGCTGCTTGTAGGAGACAAACTTTTAACCCTCCAGCCAAAAACCCCAATTCTCTGACCTGTAGCCACCTGGTTGTACCTGGCCTGCTAGTGACCCTGTTTGTCATTAGCAAACCCTGCTGAGGATGTTGAAATAAAAATGTTTAGCACGCCAATCTCCACCACCGTGCCTAATATCCTTTCTCAAAAACCCCTTAAGGTTCAGTGTTAGATTAAATTTTTTTTTTCTGTGTTACACGAGTCATTAGATCCAGATATTCTGTGGTAAATGTGTAGCTAACCTGTGTGGGGGCATTTTCAACTCTGTAACCCTCTAACCCTGCCCATATTAGAACAGCAGAGTGTCTGGATTCCAGGTGTGGGAGAGTCCCTTTCCATTCTTTTCAGGTCTAGAAAGCAGGTAAATGATTTGTCAGAGTGGGATGACCCTTCACTTCAAGTTCATCCTGGGCCTTCCTTCGAAAAATGAATTAACTCTTACGTGCACTGATGATCATTTTTACTACACGCTGGACTCTTGTCTGTTCATATTTAGATTTTTCTCTTTGCATTCTATTGTGTTCCTACACAAAATCATGTTAATAAGCAATGAGAAGGGCAAAGAAAAATAACTTATTATCATGTGATTATCATCACTGTTCCTTTGATCTGTACTTAGTCAATTAAGGAACCGAGTGAAATGTCTTTGAGGTTTTTGAAAGTAATTATAATAAAAAGCAGAGCCTCAGACAAATGTCTTTCAGCTCTGAGTGGATTTGACTGTTTGCTCATTTTAAACTTTAATCAACTGTCTTTTTCCATTTTTTGTTCATTTTTCAGATAAAATAGTCCCTGTTGTTGGCATAATTATCAACATTGTTGTATTTCTGTTTTAATCCAATCAGCTTTTGAGTGAGGTGTTTTGTTTTCACTATTAAATTGTTAATAACTTTGCTTTAAGTGGCAGTTTATATTATTTGTATTATCACCTCTGACTGCCATGTTCTTGTTTGGTTTGGTTTGTTGGTCTCGCTCCAGGATAAACCTCATGAACTTTTGGTGCAGATCCGGATTGTGAGATTTTCAACATGCCGCTTCCTCAACATGTTCGTTAATGTCTCTGTGAATCAGGTTTCATATCTGTTGGATTTAGACGGCTGGTACCTATTAATGATGAAACAAGTACAAAGGGAAACTGTAGTTTTGATAAAGATTAAAAGAAATACAAATCATTTATACAGAGACCAGAGCGGTGTCTGTTACTGACATTGTCTGTCTGCAACATGGCACTTTACTACAGTTTAGTGTAACTAAATACTTAGGCTCGGTTTGCTGAGATGACCTGGATGGACTTTGTCATCCTGTTTGTCTGCTCCGCCTGTATCTCATTTGATATTAGTGTGTGTCGTGCGTGTGTGTGCATGCCGATGACAGTCCTGTGACCTCAGTGCTTTGGACTGTAATGAGGTCAGTGTCCCATCGAGCCTCCATCACAGACCTGACAGTGATTTAGTCTCCCTCTGCTGATGGAAGCAGTGAACAGCAAACTTGCTCCTGTATGTTGATAAGAACATGGAGGCAATGTAGATGTTCTGTGTGTTTTTTGGCACAAAGACGGAAATCTGTTTTGAGTTGCATGCTTGAGGGAAAATGAGATTTACTTTGGCAGAGGTGATACTTATATAATCTCCCCATACGTCTCTTCCTGCAAGTTATCTCATGTGCTATTAAATGTCAAAGAGCCGACACCTACGAAGGACGTAATAGTCGAGCGCCATCGTTCAGGAAACATAATGACTGTGATTACATGTTTGTGGTTTCGTCTGCGCTGTGACATCAACAGTGCAGGTGTGTTGAGAGTTTGTGCTGGAGGCTTGGCCACCACATCGCCGCAGCTGATGAAAACAAACACCTTGTAATGAGATTATTATCTCAGTGAGAATCACATGAAACAAGGATTGTGTGCAATGCAGTCGTTCCCTCTGAACTCCATCACATACAATTAGAGAGACACAACTAAAGGTTATTTTCATTATCGATTCAATCTGCTGATTATTTACACAACTGATCGATTAGTTGTTTGTTTTTTAAGATCATCATAATTTCCCAGAAGTGACATCACTTTGGGCCCTGGAAATTCTTTGACATTTTATAGATTTAACAATTACTTGATTAACTGTGAAATTAACTGGCAACTTAATCGATAATGAAAAAAGCCCTATTGTCAAACCAACGGTCCAATACCCAAAGACATGACAGGGAAAAGCAGCAAAAGTTTGACATTTTTGCTTGAAAGATGATCAAAATAGTTGGCAATTTATTTCATGTCGATTGACTTAACAACTAATTGTTGCAGCTCAACACACAAACATGTAAAAGTGGGTCAAGGTTAGTTTTCAAAGCTTGTCAAAGACAACTGGGGCACAAACAAATGTCTATTTTCACTGTAGATTAATCTGTTTATTAGTTTCTCGGTTAATTGATTAGTTCTTTGGACCATAAAACGTAAGAAAATGGTGGAAAATCAGTGATTCTCAGAGCCAAAGATGTCCCAAAAATATTCAGTTTAATGTCATAGAGGAGTAAAGACACCAGAAAATACACAGATTAAATTCACGGACAATGTTTACTTATTTTTCTCACAATTTTTCAGTATCTGGTTAACGTGTAGCAGTCGATTACTCATCGTGTTCTGGATTATTTGTCACAGCTCTCCACGTTACCTGGTTTTTCCTTGACACCTGGACTACGTGCCTTATCTGCCACGAGGTGCTGTTTGCGGTTGACAGGCATTGTGGACGTTGTGTTTGATTTTGGGAAGGTGTGTTTTTGTTGGGGGGCTCCAGCTGTCTGGTAAAGATAGCTTTTTGTCATTTTGACACAGTCTGTAGCAGGGAGGATGTGGGACAGCACGTCAGACAGCTACAATTTTTACTGATCATTGTGAACTCATTCATCACAACACAACAGAGGGAGTAAAGTAAATATTGGGTCACCTCAGGAGATGAAAATGCCCTTTAATGCAGTTTAAATGTAGGTTAAAATTAATCGGTTGAAAATAGACAACTGAGGCTGAGTTACTCACAGTGTTGTAGCCCAACTTATGAACAGTAGAGGGAGCTATTTCCCCACAGCTACATGCACAGCTCTGGGTCGTGATCTGGAACCCCAGGCAGAAAATGCTAGCACACATTTTCCTAAGCTGCTGCTTATTATTTGTAAGTCTGTGTATCCCAAGGGCTCTGCAGCACAGCGAAAATATTCTTCCTTTCCAACACTACCAGCCAACACCTCCCAACATGTTTAATGGACGACAGTGATACCTTGATTATATGTAAACTCTCACAAAGCATCTGTAAACTTGCACATTTATGTGGTAAACCTCTATCAGAGTAGTGTTTTCTGCTTGTCTTCGCCATGTTGTGCAGACGCTGAAGTTTTGTTTCAGGCAGTAGAATCAATACGGTGTCTGTCATTAGTTGAGATTACACCTCACAGGCAATTGTGGGCCAATTACAGTCGAGACATTTCCGGATCCTCTGACTTGACAGTGCGCTAATTAGTGGACTCATTACAGGTAGAATGACCGCGAGGCAGCTTTTGGTCATTTCCTGCACTACATCTCTATTTAAGGGCAAAGTCATGTTAAGCGAAGATAATTCCTGCGAGTGATGATAAAGCTGAGTGAAACTGGGGTCCATCGTTAGTTATTTTAGTTAAGTTTGTAGTTTAATAACATAGAATTGATGTAAAGAATATGACACCTACCTTAAATGTTTCATGTGGTTTTATTAAACATTTAGCCAAAGAATGACAAAGGAACCAATGATTCGTTGGTTGCCAGGGAATTTTATGGTGTTTCAAACCAACATATACTTTTCATATTATCTTAATATACAGAACACGACTCTGTCTTTGATCTGCCCTGCTTGATAAATGGCTGTTTACCGAGAAAATTACATTTCTTCAGTGCATTAAAGATGGTAAATGCCTCCCATCTGTCCTATATACAGTACAGCCTCCATCTCTTCTATATACTGTAACTGTAGTTTAGGCACCACAGGCTACATATTCTCCTGTTGTTAAGGAATGTGTCTTATTCAGAGTGACAGCCAAGCTGTTTCTGCTTGCCTGAGCAGGACTGTGAGTAACCCTGCAGGGCTCCGTCTGACTGTCTGTCTCTTTCTACAGGAGACTGGATTATTCAGCTGAAGCGCTTGAAAGATGCAGTCTGTAAACCAAATCAGTGGAGTTTTTCAACAAAAAGCTGCCTTCACATTTAGTATCTGCTGGGATTTTAGACGACTGCAATGACAAATCACTGCTTACTTTTCCAATCGTTGGAAAAAAAACGTCCTGTAGGCTTCCTCAGTCATGTCGATGAGATCACTGTGTTGAACTCACGATAGGATGCAATTCACATGATAATTAATCCTACATATTATAGCAGATCTGTTGTACATATTGGTTTATATTAGATTGTATGTAATAAAATGTCCAATGAGTAGAGCTACAACTGCCTAATTTACTTGTAGGGCAAGAGGGCAGAAGAAAGGCAGTGGGTTTTAGAAAACACCCCATCCTGCAGTACATGGCATGACACTGAGAGTTTAGAATTCAAACGAATCATTGCAGATGTGCTACAGGTATATGAGGTAGTGGCGGTGTTATCACGAAGGGCTGCAGCAAAAGTGTAGACGAGATACAAAGTTGACTTATTGTTGCAGCACAATCTGATATCATCCTGCGTTACGCACACAAGAACACGTTCCAGTTGGAAGACCTTGACGCTTATTGTGTCATTTTACTGTTTTCTCTGCTACCCTGTTTTGAAAATCTCCCAGAGTTTTAAAATCCTGCATCAAAGGAGTGAAAAACCGCTTTGCTAATTGCTTTTCTTACTGACTCCTCGATCTACATCTCTTCTTTTCATGCCCACGCAGATTGCAGCTCTTTGTGTTGTTTTGTGAGGTCGTCAGCACTCTTCTAAAGTTCTCAGCTATTCTGCAGCTCGATTAATAGACCACAAACTTAAGAAACTCAGAACAGTTTACAATAGTGATCGTGTTGGAACACAGCAGACGAGGCTCCCTCACTAACAACCTGCGGCTGCAGACCACTCCAGGCTGGCGATAAGTCTCTATTTGTGGGAAACAAGACCCCTTTTCCCTCCTAATCTGATAGCTGTGACCTCCTGACCTCCATTCTGTCAGCCAACCCCCCACCTCTCATTCTCCGGCTGTCTCGCATACTCAGTGACACACATTCACTGCTCGGAGATCTCAGAGATGTGAGACAGGACGTCATTTAAATTAGGGTTTTTCGTTGAGACACGGGATTTGTTCTGTGTGGTGTGACAACAGTATAGAGGCACTATATATGTTTCAGAGCACAATCTGCTGCTGCCAAGTTGGATTAAGTGTAACCTTATAAAATGCATGTACAATGCCGATATGTAGGTCTTTCTGAGACTGACACAAATGCAGTTTATCTTCCAATCTCAGAACTGGATAAGTGTTGCACTGTCTAACTATCTAGAAGGCGTGACTTAGACTCAAATAACGTGAAGTTTATAGTCTTGGATGCCCAGTATATTACACCACTTCCCAAGAGGCTGCAGCAAGAAAAGTACATGGTCACAAAACTTCTGTTTGTGCCCTGAAAAAGAGGGGATGAGATATGTGAATGCGCCTCTTTTTTCGACGTTGTGAACAGGCTTTAAATTCAGCCTCAGAGCCGGTGAATAGTCCCTGTACTGTCTGTGACTCACTCTGTTGCAACCTGTTGCTCGGGGATACGGAGTCAGATGAGAGAGGTTTTCCTTTTGCTCCTCATGCGCGGTGTTGGAGGCGATCAGATGATTGTATTACAGGCATATCGTCATGTGTTTTTGTTCCTGCAGCTGATTCAAACTGGGATCTGTCTACTAGAGTTCAACCGTTATTTGGGACTGATGTTCATTTGCCGTGAAAATCTAACTCCTCAAACAACCAGTGCTGAAAATACAATTCACTCAAGCACTGTTCTTTCTCTCCACTACATATATTTGATATGTGTAGTTACTAGTTACTTTGCAGATTCAAATTATTCAGTATTTATTGGACATCAATTGTTGTAAGATATTGTCAAAGTAGCATAATTAAAATACGCTAATTTTTGCCAGCAAAGTGACAGAAAAATCAGCGATACTAATGAGCAGGAAATGCTGAAAACTGGTCTCCCCCTGATGTTTACACTGCTGCTCAGCTGTGACACTGTATGACTGCAGGTCAGAGTATGGTGTGTGTGTGTGTGTGTATGTGTGTTTCAACCATATGTTCACTCGTGTTTAAGTCAGTTTGCGTCTTGCTGTTTACACTGCTGCTCAGCTGTGACATGCCGTTGGACCGCACCACCAAGGCTGTTTGTCTGCTCATGTACTTCAGCCATATGTGGGCTCGTTCACAAGTGTCTGAGGACATCCTAGTTTGTGTGTGTCATTTTAAACTCCCGGCTATGAGCCCCTCAGAGCTTATCGCTGAGACGGTGACTATACTGTGACTCACAGCGAGAGGTCAACGACCCCCGCTTGCTGAAATAACATCAGTGAAGGTGCAGGGAGGGCTGCCAAAAGGCCCTCGAGCTGCTCTACGACCTGCAGAGAATGGACCCTCGTGTTTTTTGTATTGTGAACCTGTGTTGTGACGTGCGTCTAGTTTTGTGCCTTTCTGTTTGTACAGCAGTTACTTGAGGTCAACAAGACGTGGCTATAGCATTGCCTTGCAGTGGAGCCCTTGGGCCTACTAGCTGCAGATCCTTTGATAAAGATAGAGATGTTATTTTAAGGCTTTAACGTTGTAGGGAAGCTTTACTTTAAATGCATACTTTCCCTGTGTCCACTGCCACCTGTGTAAGATAGAGTTGCAGGCCCTCACATTCTTTAAATTATTCACAAAAGCTATATTTAGGCACTGATGAAACAGGCTCCCTTCATATGAAATTCAATATCTGGATGACAGTCAGTGGGACATAAAATACTGCTGAGCAGTGACAGATAATTGGACACCGCTGGGCTCTTGTGGATTACGTTCAGCAGGTTTTGTTGGTGTTGTAATTAGTCGATCATTCATCCTTCCATTGATGGTCTCAGCCCTCACACTCATTGCTGGTCTTGGGTTTCACACTTTTGTCTGTGCATTGTGAGGACTCTCACTGGGGAGGCCTGGAATTTCAGTCCATCCATCAAACATGGGTTGAAACATCTCAGGATTCCACAGGTCAGAGACATTACGGAAATGTGTAAGGAATACCCTTTCATTGAAAACTTATGAGGAACATTAAATTTTAAAGACTGCTTAAGAGTGTAAAGAAAAGCCTAATGAGTACCAGTTATGTCATTTTTGTTGGTTTATTAAGACTAACACATACTTTATCATGCATTTCTTAGCAATTAAAATGCCTTTTTAGCATTAATAGATAATTTATCATGCACATATAAACTGATTATAAGATGCTCCATTACCTATAAACTAAGATTTATTACACAGGCCTTGATATAAACCATTACCACCTCTCAGGGCCGTCAACAGGGGAGGACACCAGGTCAGGGCACTCTGACCCTTATGATTGATATCTGGGGGTCTTTTAAGATTATTTTGCCCGAGGCACAAGCAAGACTATCTGCATCCCGTTACAATTTTAATTTTAGCAGATTACATGTTTAGATTTTCTATCTCTTCTTGTATGATCATTTGAACTAGATGATAACTTGTCTCTGGGCGCTGATTTATGGGTTCACTACAGCAAAATCACCAAAACCATCTCTTGGTATTGAGCCATGGAGATACTTTTGATTTTATCTACTGCTAAGAATTTTGCCCCTACCCAAGCACAGTGGAGGTAAGTGGAATTCCACTGGTTGAACTGACCCTTTTAGATTGCTAGAGATCCCTGCTGAGATTATGGTCCTCTGTCAAAGGGCAGAAGTTTGACAGCAGGTGACCAGCATGTAAACTGGGTGACAAGACAGTTCCTAAACCCTCATTAAAGACAGTTCGGAGTCTCCAGAAAAAGGAACCGCTTCATGTGTAATGCAATAATTCAAGCACATTTTAATACGAGCGTTGTTATACATAATCGTGAGACTATTCTGTTGTTTTCTGGCAAACAACAACAAAATCCAAAGATTTACCCGACTAAGAAGCATTTTCTTTGGCACTTTCAGAGTTACAGTACATTTATAAAATTACTGCTTATCTAACCTCTTTGAGTTTGATTTCCCGAGAAAAAGATCTATCATCAGTAAAGTAGATGAAATGCATTCCTCTGTTTAGTCTTCCTCCTGTCGTCGACACACAGTACATTGCAAGCTTTTCCACCATGCTTACTGTAATTACCTGTTTCAATTACAAATCTGGAAAACAGGAAATCTTCTAGCCGTGTTGTCATTACGACTCGCAGCTTCTACTCTATGCAAGTAGTAATAGACATCAAAGGCATGTTGAAAAGAGAGAAACAGGCTTGTGACAAGTTCAAGGTATGTGCATAGTATGATAAGTGCAGATTACCTGTGCTGCAAAAACTGTCACTCCAAAAGCACAACTGTTCTTCCTTCATTAAGTGCAATTTTGTCTTTACTTTGTCAGGTTTTCCCATCATAAACAGACCATTCCCTAATTCTAAGGTGACAGGGTGTATGCTTGGCCACCCACGTTTTTTGGAAAGTTTCCCATTTCCAAGAGTTTTAGAAAATTCCCAAACTCTGCCTAATCGCTTATCTTTCACAATCATACACACGTTTAGTCTAATATGTTGTCATCATTGTCACGGAACAATAAGACTGATTGGAGTCTTCCTTACGTATGGATTATGAAGAGTTTGTTTTGGTTTTGGCATCTTGTGTAGTTTAAAAACAGGAAGATGAGGCAGAGTGTGTTATTTTGCACTGAAATCCTAAAGCAACGAACCGATGAGTCCTTAAGAGAGAATAGCTTATGTTTGAAGCAAATCATTACCTTTCACAAGACATAGTTTATGACCCTGGGGTTTATTAACCAAATCCTTGCTTTAAACACTGTGTTTATTTTAGTTTAGAGTCTGACCAGTGGTTTTCATCACAGAATTTATCAGACCACAGAAAAGTTATCTTGTGGCTAATTTGATGTTACTTCTGATCTTTCTGTGATGGTGTCTCTCTTGCATTGCATTGCCTGAAAACATTTTTATTTTATTTTTTTGAGGGAACAATTGCTTTAAGATAAATTACTTTCTGCCACAGGAATTTACATTTACTGTTATCCTGCTACAACCAGCATCCTAGAATTTCGTCACTGAACTAAAGATAAAAAAAACATTCTTAATTATTATAGTGGAATACAAATGTTCTCTGAATATAAAAGTCAGACATCAGCTAAAGACAATCATAATAATCCCTTAGTCATATTTGCCCAGAAGGAGGCTGCTTTTCATATGACTACACACAATATTTTTCTTTCATTGAACTTCTCAACAGGGCAAGAAGTGCAAAAATAGCTTGGCCTTGTGAAAAATCGGTGAGCTATACTGTAATAACTTCTTTAAAAGGTCACAGCCACTTATTACATTTAACAACTGAAGGCTGTATTGTAGACATTTTCACATTCTTGAGATTTTCCATCTTTTTACTTTATGCTGCTGCTCACTCTCCCTCTGTTAGACCAAACAAACATAATCTTGCAGACAGGGGTCAGGTAGAACTTCAGTGACCCCAGGCAATGACAGAGACTGCAGGATAAAGTTGTCAAGCTCGTGTCAAGACATTTATGCAGCTCAACATAAGCACCTGGAGCCTATAGATGGCTGGCAGCATGCTGTCCACAGATTGAATAAGTTCCTTTCTATCAGCACGTGAGGTTACATCCACAAAATGCTTCCTTTTATTTCAACCCCCTGGTACTATTAGAGAGTCACTGGCACAAACCCCCTGTTCCTTTTTTCACTAAGCTCCAGTTAGCAGATGTCAAGGGTCTCTGTCAACTGATCACATTGGTTGTATGGAAAACCAGTCTGAACAAGAAAGACAGGCCGGGATTACTGTGTAACCACAGAACACTGAAAACAGGGGTCTTAACTGAACGGAACAATAAATGGCACCATGTAGAGCAGAGACAATGAATACAGGGACACTAGGTTTAGGGTGCATCTGAACAAGAGGAAGAAGGGTTAGCATAAGCTATAGGATTAAATTTGACATTTTCTTGATATAAATGTCAAGAAAAACCCTTTCCCTTGCTCAAGTGGATTGAATTTCTTTAGTTTACTTTTTTGGCATTTTGAACTTTGATGTTTATATGTATTTCACCATTACCTTATAAAATAATACATTTACCTAAAAAACATACAGTACTGTTGTAAGAGTGTATTAAAACATAGCAAACCTTACACATGCAGCTTTACTCAGTTACTGGTTGGATTATTGTAATTGAATTTAATCCATAAGAATGAATTAAGCCCAGCTCCTTATATTTCAAACATTCACCAAAAATCATAGTTATTTTTTGTTGAAAACTGAAATCAGCAAATTACATGTCACTTCTTTAGCTCTCACTGTAGTATGAAACATTTTTTTTTAAAACTAGATCTGTAGTTTTCTTATTATCATGTTTTAACAAAGGGAACAAGTCAAGGGGAACAAATTGCCCTTCTCTGTAAAACACTGAAGGCATCAGTATTGTACGCTGAAAGGCAAGGCTGCCGTAATTCTAAGGTATCAGTCAGCAGGAGAGATCGCTTTTCACTGCAGTGACAAAAGGAGAAGGAGGAGGAAAGGAGGAGTCAGAAGAGGAAATATTGCCAGGGCAGCCAATGCAGAGCCCACCTCCTCCTGCTTTCCCCCTTTACTCTTTTGAATGGGGCACTCCTCCTCACTTTTCCTCTCTGCTTCTGGAGTGTGTGTGAAGACAGAGCTGGAAAGTGTGTGTGAGGAGTGTAGTAGCTGTGTGGACATGTCATAGTTCACTCTGGGGGCCTGATAAAGCAGGTGGACTTGGTCAAGACTGGACATTATATCTAAGATGAGGACCCAGTTTGGAGTTTTACTTTTGTTGGCCCTGTGGGTGGTCCACACTGATGCTTGGTTCTGGTCCTGGACTGGTACCACAACTTTGCCCCCAACAGTGGACAATGAGGGATCTGGCAGCCAAGCAGGTAGTGGAGAACCACCATCAGAGAATATTGCAAGGACTGGACTGGAGATAATTGATGAGGGACATGGCATCCCAAAGGTTGTGCAGACTTTTGATGAGACCACTCAGGCTCCTCGGCTGACCACTCCAACACAAACGGAGAATGAACATGCTTCAGAAAAAGGAGCAGCTGGGATTTCATCACGCAAACATAAATCTGGTAATGCCACATTTTCATTAAAGGGTACTGGTTCTGAAAGTTCTGATCATTTAAGGTTTACAGAAAATGTATCAGGATCTGGATCTAGACTTGAGTCTGAACTGACTTCAGACACTGGGTCAGGTCATTGGTTTGACTCTGGATCTGGATCTGGATCTGAATCTGGATTTGGAACAGGACCTGAAACTAGCTGGGGAACTGAGGAAAACCAACAAGGAGAAGTCATGCCCACTGATCTTAGAGGATTAGAAAGTGGAGACAGTATAGTATTTCAAACAAATAAGCTAAAATGTAAGTTTCATAACAACACCTTAACCACTCACAAAGAAACAGATAAAAGTTATAACCTTGGTAGCACAGAAGCAGAGAATAATCTTGCCCCCAATAACAACAAAGAAAATACAAAACTTAACAGTAGCTCTAGTCAGAATGCTAATGCCTTTAATTTAGCAAAGTATACTCATGAAAACTCCACCACAGGAGATTTACTAACCCCAATTGAAAGCAACAACTCTGTAACCAAGGACAACCAAGTGGAGGAAGTTAATCAGTTACCAGCTACTGAATCAACAGTTAAGCAGGAAACTTTACCTAACGAAATGTTATGGACTACACAAGCTCCATTTGCGACCCAGACACTTTCTACAACCCAAAAACCAACTACCAGCCCAAAAATGTTATTTACCCCATTTCAAACAAATAGCAAGAAATCAGACACTACCTCAATACCCACAGCTGCCCAATCTCAACAGCCCAGTCAAGCATCAGCAACTAGCCAGACAGTGGTGACCACCCACATTGGTCACTTTTTAGAGGCTACTCAAACATCATTAAATGAGCATGAGCCTTCCCAAGCAACCTTAATTAGCCAGGCAGATGTAGGTGACTCAGATGTTGGCAGATCTTCATTGACGGATATGGATTTGGGAAAATCTGATCATTTAAAGTTTACAGAAAATTTGTCAGGATCTGGATCTGGGCTTGAGTCTAAATTAGCATTAGACACTCGATCAGGTCCTTGGTCTGGCTCTGGGTCTGGGTCTGAATCTCAATTCGGAACAAAACCTGAAATTAGCTGGGGACCTGAGGAAACCCAACAAGGAGTAATTATACCCACTAATCTTAGTGAATTGGAAGCTACTCAGTTATCAGCTAGGGAATCAACAGCTAAGCAGGAAGCTTTACCTAACCAAGTGTTAAGGACTACACAAGCTTCATCTGCTAGCCAGACACTTTCTACAACCCAAACACCAACTACTACCCCAAAAATGTTATTTACTCAATTTCAAATAGCTAGCGAGAAACCAGATACTACCTCAATACTGACAACTGCCCAATTTCAAATGCCCAGTCAAGAATCAGCAGTTAGTCAGAAAGTAGTGACCAACCAACTTGGATCTGGGCTTGAGTCTGACATGGCGCCAGACACTAGGTCAGGTCCTTGGTCTGGCTCTGGCACTGGCTCTGGGTCTGAATCTGAATTTGGATCAAAACCTGAAATGAGCGGGGGATCTCAGGAAAACCAACAAGGAAAAGTCATACCAACTGATTTTAAGGGATTAAATGGTGGCGACAGTGTAGTTTCCCCCAAAAATGAGCTAAATGAGCTTAATTTCAGAAACAAAACCTGGATCACTAGTAACAAAACAGATGAGGGTGATTATCTTGATAGCAAAAAATCAGAGCAAAATGTTGATTCTTTCATCAAAAACTTCAATATCACCAGAGGAAATATAAATGTTGACAGTAGCTCTAGTTGGAATTCTAATGACTTTAACTTAACCAAGTATTCTCATGAAAATGTTACCCCAGGAGATTCAATAACCCCAAATGTGGGCAACAACTCTGTAACTAAGGGCAACCGAGTAGAGGAAGTTATTCAGTTACCAGCTAGTAAATCGACATCTAAGGAGGACACCGTACTTAACCAAATGTTATGGACTACACAAGCTTCATTTCCTAGGCAGACACTTTCTGCAACCCAAACACCAACTACTACCCCAAAAATGTTATTTACCCCATTTCCAGCAGCTAGAAAGAAGCCAGGCACCACCTCAATACCCATAGCTGCCCAATCTCAACTGCCCAGTGAAGCATTAACAATTAGCCAGAAAGTGGTGACCAACCAAATTGGTCACTTCTTTGGTGTTATTCAAACATCAGTAGGTGAACATGAGGATACCCAAGCAACCTTAATTAGCCGGACAGATGTCAGTAAGTTAGATGTTGGCAGACCTTTAGGAAAGGAAACTGAGTCTGGAGAATCTGATCATTTAGGATTTACAGGAAATGTGTCAACATCTGGATCTGGACTTGAGTCTGAATTGGCCTCAGACAGTGGCTCAGTTCCTTTGTCTGGCTCTGGATCTGGATCTGGGTCTGAATCTCAATTTCGAACAGCACCTAAAAATAGCTGGGGATCTGAGGAAACCCAACAAGGAGAAATCATGCCCACTAGTCTTAGTGAAGTGAAAGCTACTCAGTTATCAGCTAGGAAATCAACAGCTAAGCAGGAAGCTTTACCTAACCAAGTGTCATGGACTGCACAAGCTTCATTTGCTAGTCAGACACTATCTACAACCCAAACACCAACAACTACCCCAAAAATGGTATTTATCCCACGTCCAACAGCTAGCGAGAAACTAGAAAAAACCTCAATGCCCACAGCTGCCCACTATCAACTGCCCAGTCAAGCATCAGCAACTAGCCAGAATGTGGTTACCACCCAAGTTGGTCACCTTTTAGAGGCTACTCAACCGTCAGTAACTGACCATGAGTCTACCCAAGCAACCTTAATTAGCCAGACAGCTGTAGATAAATTAGATGTTAGCACATCTTTACTCAAAGTTATGGATTCTGGAGAATATAATCCTTTAAGGTTTACAGGGAATGTGTCAGGACTTAGATCTGGGATGGAGTCTGAGTTGGCCTCAGACAGTGAATCAGGTCCTTGGTCTGGCTCTGGATCTGGGTCTGAATCTGGATTTGGAACAGAACCTGAAGTTAGCTCGGGGTCTGCGCAAAACCGACCAGGAGAAATGATGCCCACTAATCTGAGTTCAATGGAAGCTGCTCAGTTACCAGCTAGGGAATCAACAGCAAAGCAGGGAGCTTTACCTAACCAAGTGTTATGGACTACACAAGCTTCATCTGCTAGCCAGACACATTCTTCAACCCTAACACCAACTACTACCCCAAAAATGTTATTTACCCCATTTCAGACAGCTAGCAAGAAACCAAACACCATCTCAATACCCACAGCTGCCAGATCGCAACAGCCGAGTCAAGCATCAACAATTAGCAAGAAAGTGGTGACCAGTCAAATTGGTAACTTCTTAGATGGCACTCAAATGTCAGTAAGTGATCAGGAGCCTACCCAAGCAACATTAATTACCCAGGCAGATGTAAACAGCTTAGATGTTGGCACGTCTTTAGTAAAAGGAACTGATTCTGTAGAATCTGATAATATAAGGTTTACAGGAAATGTGTCAGGATCTGGATCTAGACTTGAGTCTGAATTGGCCTCAGACAGTGGGTCAGTTCCTTGGTCTGGCTCTGGATCTGGGTCTGAATCTCAATTCGGAACAAAACCTGAAATTAGCTGGGGACCTGAGGAAACCCAACAAGGAGTAATTATGCCCACTAATCTTAGTGAAGTGGGAGCTACTCAGTTACCAGCTAGGGAATCAACAGCTAAGGAGGAAGCTTTACCTAACCGAGTGTTGTGGACTACACAAGCTTCATTTGCTAGCCAGACACAATCTATACCACAAACACCAACCACTACCCCGAAAGTTTTCTTTACCCCACTTCAAACAGGTAGTGAGAAGCCAGACACAACCTCAATACCCACAGCTGCCAGCTCTCAATGGCTTAGTCAAGCATCGGTAACAAGTCAGAAAGTGATGGCCAGCCAAATTAGTCACATCTTAGATGCTACTCAACCATCAGTAATTGAGCATGAGTCTGCCCAAGCATCATCAATTAGCCAGACAGCTGTAGGAAGGTTAGATATTTTCACAACATTGTCATTAGATAATGGATCAGGTCCCTGGCCTGGTTCTGGATTCAGGTCTGAATCTGGATTTGGATCAGAACTTGAAACTAACTGGGGATCTGAGGAAAATCAACAAGGTGAAGTTATTCCCACTCATAAGTATTTAGATAGTGGAGACAATGTACTATCACAGGCAAATGAGCTAAAATTGAAGTTTAAAAACAGCACTTTGGTCAGTCATGGTGAAACAGAAGAGGGCCATAATATTGGTAGCAGGAAATTGGTGCAAAATCTTGATCTTTCTTTCAAAACTGCCCAAAAAGACATAGAATTTAGAAAACTTAATAGTAGCTCTGGTTGGAATGCTAAAGACTTTGATTTGGCAAAGTATTCACATGAAAACTCCACCACAGGAAATTTACTAACTCCAGTTGTAGGCAACAACTCTGTAGACACTATCCAGGTAACTAAGGACAACCTATCAGTAGAAGTTACTCAGTTACCAGAGAGTGCTTCAACAGCTAAGCAGGAGCCTTTACCTAACCAAGTGTTCCAGACTACACAAGCTTCATTTACTATTCAGACAAATTCTATAACCCAAACACCAACCACTACCCCAAACATGTTTTTTACCCCACTTCAAACAGCTAGTGAGAAACCAGAAACTACCTCAATACCCACAGTTGCCCAATCTCAAGTGCCCCGTGAAGAATCAGTAACAAGCCAGAAAGTGGTGACCAGCCAAGTTGGACACTCCATAGGTGCTACTGCAAAATCTGTAACTGAGCATGAGCTAACCCAAGCAACCTTAATTAGCAAGACAGATGTGGGTAGATTAGATGTTGGCACATCTTTAGTAATGGGAACAGATTCTAGAGAATCTGATCATTTAAGGTTTACAGGGAATCTATGGGGACTTGGCTCTGGGCTTGAGTCTGAATTAGTATCAGATACTAGCTCAGGTCTTTCATCTGGTTCTGGATCTGTATTTGGAAAAGGACCTGAAACTAGCTGGGGATCTGAGGAAAACCAACAAGGAAAAGTCCTGCCCACTGATCTTAGTTTAGTGGAAACTACTCAGTTACCTGTGAGTGAATCAACAGTTTGGCAGGATGCTTCACCTAACCAGGGGCTACAGACTACACAAGGTTCATTTGCTGGCCAAAAACTTTCTATAACACAACCACCAACTATTACCCCCAAAATGTTATTTACCCCACTTCAAACAGCTGGTGAGAAACCAGAAAGGACCTCAGTACCCAGAACTGCACAATCTCAAGTTCCCAGCCATGCATCAGCAACAAGCCAGACAGTAGTGACCAGTCAAGGTGGTCACATTTTAGATGCTACTGAAAGTGACCCTACTGAAGCAACCTTAATTAGCCAGACAGATATAGGTAAGCGGGTGCCAACTGAAAGCCACACAGAAGTCACTGGATCAGCACTGGTCGTAGAATCCCCTCAATGCTTGTTGGTAGATACTGATCTCCCTTTCTGCTCCTCCATGGTCGGGGAACAGATTGTTGTCCCCAACTACCTGAACCAGAGCACTTTGGCAGAAGTCCAGGAACTCCTTAATGATTGGGCATGGCTATTGAAGTCACGTTGCCACCATAGTTTGGAATGGTTTTTCTGCCTTCTCTTGGTACCAAAGTGTGGTTCTATGGTACCACTGCCGGTGTTGCCTTGCCGGAGTTTCTGTGAAGTCTTGCGGGACAGTTGCTGGACACTTCTGGACGAGGGACGACTCCCTGTGGAGTGCCACATTCTGCCAGACGAGGAGGATGATGGGTATCAGTGCTTGTCAGTTAGTAACCAGAAAGGTAACCACTGGTTCAAATTAATCCTTGTTTGTGGATTGATTTTGAACCAGTTTTCAATATCCCTACTCCCCAGTTTGTCTGGTGTTACCCCCACTACCCAATACCCACCTAAAAAATAAAGCGTTATCCCTGTCAGCACAGTCAAAGGCATTAACAATGCATTGGTTCCCACAGCAAAACAATACAAAAGAAAAATAAGCATGCTTCAACTTTGTTCATCATATTGTCAAGGAAAGTTCTGGCTACAGTGTAACAAGCATGAGGCCAGCACTCCTTACAGTGTTGCATGTATGTGTTTCCCTTATCCTTTCAATTGCATGTGCCTACTGCTTGAAGGTCATTATAACACACACACACACACACACACACACACACACACACAGTTCAGTGGGTTTGTAGTTCATTACATATCATCATACCAACTGATGTGCATTTCCTTTATATATGTTGTGTTTATCCTATCCTGCCATTCAGTCATTGCATGAACAGACATGTAGACTATAGGGTTCAGTGGTGTCAAGCTAATTTCAAGCATGACATACCACAAACAATTTGAATGAAAGAACCTTTGCAAAGTTTTAGGTTATGGGATAATCTGAAACATAGCTATAAAAAATGTATTTTCTGTTTGAAACTTGTTCAAATCACACAATTATTCATAAGAAATCAAGTACTAATTAAGTAGTATTTTCTTTCTGCCAAAGGCAAGTTGTTTTTTTTTTTGTTGCCTTCTCAGCAAATTGTAACTAGATTTAGACTTAACCCATATGAAATCGCCTTAGCAGTGGCGCATCCTCTCAAACAATTTGTGCATGAAATACTGTACATAATTTGGCATGTAGAATCGCATGTCTCTTTTGACAGTGAGTTGCTTGCAGGCAGCTTGGTGTGCATTTGTCTGTCCACAAATGGACGAATAAGGTTGTCATGCATGGGAAGCAGTCATGTTTGCATCAATGGTTTGCAGTGGGATGTCAATCTATATAACCGAGTGAGCAAAAGTACTTGTGACAGCTGGAGAAGAACTTGTTTCCATCTTATCTGGAATGATGCGCATAATCTAGATTGTTTTAGTTAGTCTGGGCAGCTCTAAGTTCTCATGTGCTTATAATTACTGTGACAAAAATGCATTTAGATTCAGTGAATATGACATGTCACATACCAGAGGAGTTCATTTGTTCAATCAGCAGTGCTACAACTTAAAAGTGTCTGCTCCAGAAGTAGCAAGAGCAATATCATCCCTGTCCCTGGTGACCTAAATGACCTAAAAAATTATGGAGAAAATATGCTTTCGTCGGTATAAAACAATCAAACATAATATATTCTATTTCTTTGAGCAAGCTTTGCCTCGAATTATGAACTGTTTTAATGCCTAAGCCTTTATACTGGGCTGCTGTCCTGCTCTCCACTCTCAGGACATATCACTGGGAATTCTGACTGTGTCTTTTTACAGCATTGTAATCTTTCTGACAGCTTGCTTCACTGACAGACATGAGTGGACAAGATGTCTTTGCTTCCAGGATTAAGTGATGCATCCGGGAAGGTTGCATTTGTTTGAATTGTTTTAGCTTCTTTATGCTGGGGTGCAAGGCAAGAGTGCAAGAGTTTCTACATTAAGTGAACGTTATATGTTGTGTGGTAGTGTTTCCATACCTTCCTACAAAGCTTCACACCAAGTTGTTGGATGCTGTGTTAGTAAGGCATAAGGAGTTTTGACTGCTCAATATTTGTGTTCAGGAACAGATCAAGATATATGTAATGGCTTCTAGACATAATAGTCCTGACATTGCAATTGCACCTCAGGCAAATTAAAAAGTATGGTCGTGTTACCATCTTTACCCCCTGAGGATATCTATTATAGTTTCTCCAGAACCTAGTTTATCACCCAGACATGTTGAAGTAGCCTCAAGGTGTCAATGAAGTACTTTCAGTCATTCTCAATCTTCATGGATAGACAAAAAAAACACGAGTCAAGACCATCTGGTCTCACTCATTCACACAGCAAGCTTAAACATCTACCAATGGACACTGCTTGTCACATTTATAGTTAAGATAAAATCCTGGGGCTGAATTGACTTAATGTAACAAATTACCTTACAATTGAGTTAATGCTGACACTATGAGCTCTATTTACCCCCAAATCCAGAATATGACCAAACAACTTAAGAGTCAATCAAATGTCTATGCACTCACGTGCATGTTGTTAACAAATTGCCATGTGTGCCTTGTCCAATGACTGCAGCAGCCAGTGGTCATACCGGTAATTCTTTTAAGAGGTTGGTGGGTTTCTGCTCACAGATGAATGAGGCAGAATATAAAAACAAAATGGTGTGTTACAAAGCTACAAAACTAGCCGCTAAGAGCTCCTTTGACCTGTAGAATTCACAATGCTCTGTTGGCTCGAAGTGTGGGAGGAGGGAACTCATATTTGGGCCTTAATACCTTCCCACTCCTACATCATTTAACTATGACCTGTCATTCAAGAATGTGTCCTTTTAGTTGGTATTTGGGATTGACTTAAAGGGGAAAGAAACACAATGAAGCAGTTTATGCACTAAGATGTGTAGCCCAAATAGAGATTAGTGTGGGAAGATTGCTGAGATATCATGGAAACTTTGTCGAAAAAAAAATCTGTCAGATCTGTGATCCTTTTACCACGGGGGGGCTACTCCGGTGGTAAGACAGGATTGTTAGGGCACAATAGCCCTTTTAATGATGTTTCTCCATGGTTACCAGTCTCCTGCTTGAAAGATGAGCAGTCATTCATATCAGGGTTTAGAGGTCAACTGCAATTTATTTTGGTTGGTTCTTATCCGTAAAACTATATCCTGTATGACAGACTCCATTAGTGTCTGTCAGTTTATTTGAAATGAAATGAAATCCTGCCCCTGAGGGTCTCTGCGGTGGTCTATAAACATGAAAAGGATGTCTTCCTGCTAAGATATATACTGTTGTTTTGTTGGTATCTGAATGTCTGTGTGCATGCAGTCTGTGTTTTGTGACATGCACACCCTTTTGGTGGTCCGACACTGATTTGTAGCACCATGGTTCCACTGATCCGAGATTGATATTGTATCTCATGACAGGAAGGCCCAGAGCTGGCTCCGGTTCGTCAGCGTGCTGCTTGCCAGGGAATCATTTTGAGTTGGCTCTCAGGGGGGTTCCAATTATGGGCACAGCGTAGTCCGACTTCTTTGCTGCCAGGAAATCATTGCCCCCTCTGGCTTGTGTTGCACTAGCACAAAACGAGAACTGACGAGGCACTGTTGCAAAACACACAAGTGAAGCACAGCGATGTCTCGAGCTGGATGAGAGCCCAGTTGTGACACTGTTAGAGAATTTTAAGATCTTGAACCCTAAAGGTTCAAATATTTCCTTACATTTTCCTTATTTTGGTAGATATTTATAAACGTTCTATAGCTATTGTATCTACATTCCTTAATCATTAATTCCGTCATCCTCACACTGGACTTCTATTGCACCTGGCTGCAGTTGTGTGTGACATCTCACACCACATTTCCTTAAATATTCAAGAAAAAACGTGTTTTATGTTTATGGCTTCAGTATTACATAAAATGAAATGTTTTAGATTGTTTTGCATCACGGAAAAAGGGGGATTGTTTACACCCTGCATGTGGCCTCAAATGTTTCTCCCAGGTAGAGAACTTGAACAGTATCATATTACTTCTTTCCCCAAAGAGTAAAGTGCACAGCTTGTGGTAGACCATCTTCCTTTTTGTGGTTGGAGAATTACAGCCCAGCCTTCAAGGCAAGCCAACATGGAATCTCCTTCCTGGACTGTGATGTGGTTTTTGGTTTAATATCTGTTTCCGAGCATTCTGCATTACCAGGTTAAAAATGCAAGAAAATTTGCCAAGAGGTTCACAGAATATCCTTTGCAGAAATATGCTGATGTGTATCTTGTTATTTAAAACATCCTGTGTTCTTTTTCATTTGTCAGTTTAGTGACAGTGAGTATTTATACACATATTTATACATATACGCCTCTATAGGTGTGATGTTGTTTTATTTTATGCAGTATGGAAGTTCAGTAAGGTCGTGATGGTACCATATCATTTTGAACAAGATAAAAATAACTAGATTGGTACACTTGATTGTATCTGTATCTGTATCTTCACAATTTCTTTAGCAATAAAATGGGAAAATCCCCTCTGTAATACCAAAACAAATCTTGCGCAGTATTTCCTTTTGCTAGATAGAATTGATTTCAACAGTACTTGACACAGATTTAATAATATAACCATAACAAATGACTTTCTTTAACCCTGTAACAAGGCAGTCAGACATGAAACTACAAGATCAAACAGAGATCAGATAAGCATGAACAAACACAAGTAACATATCATGACCAATTGAATTAACTACACATTTAAATCAGTCGGCTGACAGGCACTCCAGACATAGTTTATACTAAGATAATAATTCAGAGGTGACCTCTTGACACCCTGAACACACGTCAAACCACTGACCAGCTTTTGTGTAGGGTGACGGGAGAGATCATTGCCGTTGTCAGCAGGCCTCAAGGGATGTTTTAAATGGTGATGGAGCGTAGTGAGCGAAACCACAAAGTTGTCTGGGACTGTCCAGATGTTCACATGTTTTCCCATGGATCACACATGATCCTCTACCTCCCAACGCTGTATACACAGTTTCACACTGTATATACAGCTTTATCAACAGGGTATCACAAACTGTGGTGCCCCGTCCTGCTGGAATGTTGCGTTCCTGGTCAGTTAGAGGCCGTCTTAACAAGACAAACTAGCACCATAAACCCAGCACCGCTCCATTCATCAACAGTCCTCTTCTGTGCCTGAGTGGCCTTGAAGCTGTCACTGGTTAACAAAAGCTATTTGGGAAACCTGACTTGAGATTGCACCTAAAATGCTAATGGTGAACCGTTTGAATGCCTAACAATTTTTGATCTCTGCTTTGGGACCCCTGCTGACAATGCAGGCACATTTAGCAAAAGCATTCCTTGGCAAAACTAAGGCGGGCCGAACCTTTTCATGTGCTTTAGATCCGGCTAATGAAATTGTGTTCATTTACACTTCCAAGCTGTCTGACATCTGGCACAATTACACCAGGATGCTTTATTTAGATTTGTTGTTTGTTCGTGTTTGTTTATCGTCTGGTTCAGATGGATGTTTCTCCTTTTTTGGAGAATTCTGAACACAGTCCAAAAGAGAGCGCATCTGGTCTGCGTGAGTGATGACTAACAGGTGAGATGTTTCACTAATAAGCGGTTTGGGAAGCTTGGAACATGAGCACATGCGTGAGGGTATCTCCTGCTCATTTCAGCATTTCATTCATAAGAAAATCAGATGTTTACATGGACAATCAGGCTCTGTCTGAACGATGCGCCTCACATTCCATCTTGTAACTGGCTTTTAAGTTTTTATCTGCACACTGATCAAATATTTATTTATGACCGGCCACTACTCACGCTTAACAAATTGCATGTTTCTTGCACATTATTGAAGAAAGTGAATTGCAGCTAGTGGACATTTTTGCGTGCAGATGTTGTCATCCAGAGCAAAATAATTCTCATTAGTTTTTAAAAAAAATTATGTTGCTGCTCTAAAGATAGCTCACATGTCAGCTTGAGCATGCGCAACAGGAGCTCTAGGAATTAAAATGTTGCTTTCACACATGATGGATTTCACCACTGCATTACTGCACAAAGTTTTGCCTTTTTCAACCCTACTCCGGGAGCGGCTGTGCTCATAAGGCACACAAGGAGCTAACGTCAGACATGTGAGCACAGGCCCACTGAAGAGACCCTTAAGGGTTCTCGTTCTGACTTTATCAGGGCAAACATCTGGTTGGGCTGGTGCAAATGACAGTTTATTGTTGCTGCCATCCATGCAGCCATCAACCTACGGTGTTCTAAACCTGGGATTTTGTGTCTGTCGTCCTATTGTTTACATATTATAATTTAAAGATAGAGAAGGAGATTCTGGGGATAGTTGATTTTTGAGTCTCATTACCAGGTTGTCAGATACCAGTGCTTTTGGTCAGTATTCAACCTGAAATTCTTACCCAAAATGTTGGTATCCGACAGCGTTGGAATGAGACTCGACAATCAACCATCTCTCTCCAGAATCGGCTTCCTTACCTTTAAGTTAAAACTTGTCTGTTAAATGTTAATGTCTTTTTTTTTGACATCTAAGTAGGGCTGCAACAAAAGAATATTTTCACGATTAATCTGCCCATTATTCTCACCATAAATCGATTAATCATCAAAAGAATTTAAACATGCTCATCACAATATCCCACAGTCCAAAGTGACGTCTCCAACTTTTTTGTCCAACCAACAGTCCAAAACCCAAAGTCTAATCAATTGGCAACCAATTTTCCTTCCGTCTACTAATTGTTGCAGCACTTCATGTAAGAGCAATGTAAACACATACTCTGTTAACTAATGTGCAGCAATCATTCATTCTTTGATGCGGCTTTCAGCTTGCAAATACATGTTATGTTGGATGTATATCGTCTGTACAGTCAACTACTGTAGGACAACTTTTTTCATATCACTCATGTTAATGTGCTTCTCCAATTTGGTTGCTATTTCGTTCATATCTCTATACAATCAATGCGTTATTTATATATCCTGGTGACATGTACACGATAAAAAAAGTACGATCTGTTCAGTGATGATCTCCAGATATGTTGGGCTGATTGCTGCAGAGAGGGGGGACTCTGTAATTAATACTGGAATGTATTTTTATTGCTGTCCTGTCACGGCTTGACTGAGCTCTCTGTTAGCTCAGACTCAAATGAAAGCATCTTAAGTTCTGTGACAGCATCCCGAATATTCAGACGTGTGTTTATGGTTATACAGCAGAGAGCAGGACCCAGAGTTCAGCTAAACACCTCGTGTGTTTAAGCTCTCAACAAAAGCCGACTGCAGACCCCACTGATCTCCAGCACTCAGGCCAGTGGGGAGCCTTTGAACCGAGCAATAGTGCTCGCACATTAGTCACCAGGTGGTAAAGCAAAGCATTTCTTCAAAGCGCCAGAAAGTGTTCTCCCAAAACAGTGATTTTTAATGTTCGTAAAGAAACAATCATTTTTTTATCAAAGCAGAAAGGTTTAGTCTCAGGTTTGCGTCTCGTCAAAATGAACTCTCCACCATGTGAATGATGGCTCTTTGTGTTCCTTGTGTTTCCTAAACGCCGCAATTATTATGCACTGACCTCAGCAGAGTCACCCAGGGCGATGGAAGAGTGAGCAAAGATATGCAGGAGGCCCAGCTGTTGGTCCCACTGAGCCCCGGAGCAGTGACATTTAGCAGATGTCACACAAGTCGGAAGAGTTTTTGTCTTTCTTTGTTTTAGTGTTTTCAGGAATGTGATGCATAGTTATCTATCTTTGTACCAAAGCTGCAATGAGTGGTTGATCGACGTAATAATGTAATAATTCTAATAGTTAGCAGCTTTTATTCTTAGTAAAAATGTCAACTATTTGCTGGCTTCAGGTTTTTAAATGTAAAGATTTGTTTCTTTTCTTTGTCATTTGTGAGAGTAAATTGAGAGTCTTTGGGTTTTTGAAGAAGCAATTTGAAGATGTCACAATGATGATGTCATGATGAATCATGACAATCAGGAGATTATTTGATAATGAACATAGTTGCAGCCCAATAATCACTGATCATCATCAGTGGTCAGAGTCAGAGACATTTTCAGGTCTCTTGATGTTGTCTGCCAGATTTCACACATCTTGTGGTTGTGCATATTTTGTCTCTTCTGAAGCACCTTAAATAATGTGGCTGAAAACTTTTGCAGGTAAATACAACACATGAGAAATGTAAAGATTTTTCTCTTTGACAAATTGAGGGTGAAGCTGTTTCTGACTCTGATGCTGTACAAGCTAAATCAACCAGCTTGTGTACTGTGTCTTCTGGACTGTGCCTTTACACTCCCTTCAGTTTAGGAAGTACAGGTTTGGCTGCAGTCTTGCAGTGTCTGCTAAAGCCCTCTGCTTTTCTTAGTCTCATACATCTTGTCCATTGCCTTTTTTGTGGATGTTGCTATTTTTTATATTTTGGTCTGGAATTTATAAATCGGTTTGTTTGTTCATGCTCCCCTGAGCACGGCTGCTTTGCCAATGCTTCTCAACAAAGGTCACAGTTCGGTTGGAGGCAGTTGTGGTAACTTTGCATTTGCGTTTTATTAAGTGTGTGGATGTTCTGTACTTTACTTTGAAAGGGTAAATGTAAATAACCAGTTACTCTTTTTGATTTGTTCGAGCACATCAAAGACTTTCGCAAGTTACAGCAGTTGTTCCTGCTCCCATCAGGCACATTCACTTTGAGTCAACACCCAACAGCCTAATAGATCCTGGTCTAACATTACACCCTGCCATGCAGCCCTCCCTTCTAACCTCCACAATGAATCATGCGTACTGTGGCCTAATATCTGTTTTCTCCTCTTGTAGAAGACAGTGGGGTCTCCCTGCTGCAGCTGATCGGGGACCCTCCTCCAAGTGAGATCAGGCGGGTCTACGGATTTGACAACATCCCTGGTTATGTCTTTGGTCCCGATGCCAACACAGGCCAGCTGGCCCGCGCCCACCTGCCGAGCCCCTTCTTCAGAGACTTTGCCCTCATCTTCTACCTGAAACCCACCTCTGACAGGGGCGGCGTCATCTTCTCCGTCACAGACGCCTCACAGCAGATCATGTATGTGGGTGTTAAACTGTCAGCCGTGCAGGGCGGCAAACAGAATGTCATCCTGTACTACACAGAGCCCGACTCGCAGAAGTCCTACGAGGCGGCCAGTTTCCCTGTACCCTCCATGAAGGATACCTGGACTCGTTTTGCTATTGCTGTGAGGGACGAGAAGGTGATGTTCTACCACAACTGTGACACAGACCCTCAGGTGATGCGCATCGAGAGGTCCCCGGACGAGATGGAGCTGGAGGCCGGAGCGGGGGTCTTTGTCGGGCAAGCTGGAGGAGCTGATCCGGACAAGTTTCTGGTGGGTACACAGGCTTTGTATGTAATATTCAGACCCATGATAGCAGGAAATTCAAGGGTTTAGGGGTTTATGAAATATGACAAACATTTTCAAGAGCACTGAATCAATCAGACTGATTCTGGTATGATCACATCCCCAAACTGCTTCTCTCTAACAACATAACCTGTGATGAGACAGGACTCCTGCTGCCTGACGTTTGGAAAACTACAGTATCATGTTTTGACTTTCCACTCAGTCACATGAGTCATCCTGGCTGAATGACTCATATGATTTGATTGCTCAAATTGGTCTACTCTAAACCATAACATAAATGTCTACATCACCTCAGCATCTTTCTCAGGGTAGTCTGCAAATAATTGGAAGGCCTCACAGTTGGTAATTAACTTCGGTCATTTGACTGCTTGCAAATCTCAGCAGTGAACTGCAACAACCATTGACCTTAGCTGTTAGAGGGTTACGGTAGTTCGCCCACGGCTACCTGCTAGTAGAAAACATGCAACTGTGGACCATCAGTGATCAGTGACTGATTGTTTTTATGTCCTTGTAATTCACTTAGAATCCAGGAGGAGATTGCTTCTTGATAGCTTTGGTCCCTTGAGGTGGGAAAATATCCTTTTAGTTTTAATACCCATGTGTATGTTTATGTTTTAAACATAGTTTTAATTAAAACACTAATCTTCATATCAGTTGTCCAAGATAATGGATAAAGGAAAATACAGAGAAAGCCCCTGTAGCTTTTTTTATTCATTTGTTTATCTTTCTCGGATGTGGTAGATGGCTTTAATTCATGCTAATTGTATTTATTTTTTATCTCCGAAAATAAGATATTGAGTATTTTACTGTCTTATGGAAGCTGTCCAGTCATATTTAACAGATGGAAGACTTTTGTCAGCATTATGTGGCCTTATGTTCATGACCTTGTTTTCTTTCTTCTTTTGAGTTAAAGTTTAACATGATGCTGATGTTTTTCTATTCTGTTCAGTGTTGCAGAGCGCAGCATGAAGTCTTGCTGTATATATATCGACATAAATAACCTCCCTGCTCTGTTAATAAGAAAGAACGAAGGAAAAAGTGGGATATTCCCTTTTTTTTGATAACAATAATCAGAGGTAAGAAATCTCTACAGCACCAAATTTGTCCTAATTCAAAATGAGTTCCTCCCATCTGGTTCCAAGCCCTTGAAATAAGTTTGCTCAGCTGAAACATCATCTCTCGCTTCCTCTCTCAGCTGTAAGACTCGCTTTCATCTTTTTTTTTATTGCCGTGTTTGAAGACAGACTTTTATTTTGTTGCAAACCACAAGTTTTTCTTTTTGTAATTACACAAACCCATCTATGGCATTTCCTTGTGGTCGGATACTTAGTCCGGACGATGTTTCACAAGCTGTTTATTTGGGGTAAAAAAAAGGGACTTAACCCTGTTTTCCTCTTTCAGGACTTGTTAGTCATGCTGTTTGTTGACCCTCACATGACCCTTAGCCAGAGAGGTCTTGTGAATTTAATTTCTATAATCACATTAAGACTTTTGGAGCATCTTTGGCGTCTAAATATTTACATTTTGTATTTATAAATTGGACGTTCCAGTTTGAAATAGGGTTTGTTTAGTAGATATCCCTATTTCTTGTTATCCATCAACATGCTGCAGTGACAGTTTGGTCTTTCTGCTCTGGACTGAAGATTCATTGTGAAGATCTGAGGCAGTTTGTCAGAGGAGACGGTGACATGTCGACTAAACATCGTACAAGTAACAAAAAAACTATTAAAAGCCCGTGTAGATACAGAGTTTAAAGGTCAAAGAGCCTCCGTCATTCATCTTCAAAGCTCTCTTAAAAAAAACAGAAAACTTTTGACTTTTCTTTTTTCTTCTCAGGACATAAATGTGTCCTGTAGAGTCGACTTCAAATAACTCAGCGGGCAGCAGAGAAACCACCTCGTCATGCAGAGCTAATGGCCCTTTTGATAGGCAGGCAGATAGCATTCAGTGCTATCTGTGTGAGTATCCTGTGCGGGAGCATGTATCAGATGAAGTGTGTGTGTGCGGGGCAGAGATAGTGGCACTTCACAGAGTCAGGCTCAAAGTGGAGACTTCAATAGAACCCTCTGATTTCCGTGAAAAAAGGGGAATTCCCTGAAAAATATCAGCGGAGATAAGAATCCATATCTGTACGTTGAAAGTGAGACATCTTGCGCGAGCGAGAGAACAAGTGCTGTTCTGACATTATTGTATTAATCATCAAACATTAAAGCGTCATGTCCTTATGTGTTAACAGGGGATGATCGGTGAGCTGAGGGTGGTGGGAGACCCTCGTGCTGCCGAGAGGCACTGCGAAGAGGACGAAGATGACTCCGATATGGTGAGTGACGAGTATAATCTCATCTTCCACGCTACATGCGATTTGAAGGGTTGCAGACAACAGAAACACTGTTTGTAAGACGAGATAAAATTATATCTGGTGATGACACACATCTCAATCTGATTGACTGTTGGCAGCAGCGAACGTCCAATCATATAATGAGGTATTGCTGGTGGTAACAAAGTGTTTCCACGTTCCACATTGTTACAACGATAGAAGTGGAAGTCCTAGTTGAAGCTGACCCTGGATGTCTATTGTAGTTTAAGCTGGCGTTAGTGGTGCAGATGACAACCTTAACTTTTATTATTACAGTAGGACTAACTGTCACTGAGCTACAGTACAAGACATTTATTTCCATGTCAGCCATCGTGTGCACAGCTAAACTCCTTTTTACTAGAGAAGTGCAAAGTTTCAAAATGGCTCTTAAAATAAAATGATTCATGAGTGTTTTCTTGGTTTTAGACAAGTTGACTGGTCTAAGTTTAAACTCCCATTACTCATTAGGCACATCCCTACTTTCAATAAGTTTATCATTTCAGAACAGGTCGACAGGAAACGCAGCTTTACACCGACTCATGGAGAATATTAGCTTAATTAACTGACTAGTTACAGCTGACAACATCTGCAGTGACGGTTCATCACAGCCAGCAGAGAACTGACCGTCGCTGGCTGGAAATGAGAAAACCTGTTGTAGTTTAACCACCGTCTGAAATCTGGAGCTTTGTTTCAAATAACACAAAGAATTCAGATGGTAGATCTTTTTCGTTTATCTTTGTAAAACATATGTGCAGCGTGAGGATCTAAATCTTAAAACACTTGATGACATTTTACTATTTTATTCATTTATTCCTGCATGATGCTTCACTTATCACCAGCAGTTACTCTGTCACAGATAAGAGTCTGACAGCAGCCTGTTCACCGCTGACCCCTGACCACCCACACAAACACAGGTGCATCACTGCAGCCCACCAGCAGCCTTTTTTTTTACTGTTATTTAGTAAAACATTGCCTGTCGCAGCTGTTCTGCTCACCGAGACCACCAAAACCCTCGTAGCGACTGACAGAACGACGGGTTGAGATTTTACCGCTTGTTGTCATCAGATCTTTAGATGTTGTTTGGATTAGACGGGGCGAAAAAATCACATTCCAGGTGGGAAATGACAGGTTTCTGATTTCAGGATGTGTCTTTTATCTGAAATGAGAAGCTGGCACACAGCTGCTCGGCTGTCGAAACAGTCAAGATACTGAAACACCAACAAGCTTTGAAGTGTGAGACCCGTTTACTGTGTTGTATATTGTCTATGTAACCTTTGTGGTGTGTTCATGAACAGCTGGGACAAATCCAACTGATTCTACCTTAAAGTTTCAGTTAGCTTTGCACAAAAATGTCCTTTTACTTTTATACCCTGGACATTTCAGAGCCTGTACTCAATTACTTTTACTTGAGGAAAGACGTAGAATCAATACTTTCATTTTCCTTTTTTTCCACACGTCTTTACTTCTGCTTGAGTAAAGACGTACAGATATAAAGACAACTCAGACAAGGAGGAAACAATGCTGCCACACAGAGCACAAGAGTCGAGAAATGTCGAGAAATATGCACGTTGTCCTAAATTGCTAAATTCCTTTTGAAGCTGACTTAATTTGACCAAGAATTCAAGTTTCGAGTTCATGAGCAGGACGACACGCACAGTTAAAAGAAGATTGAATAAAACAAATGATGAGCATCTTGTGGACATTTAATTGAATTTTAAATGTATGATTGGTCTCCTCAGGCTTCAGGTGAAGGAAGCGGCTACGTGGAATCCAAACCTCCAAAACCAGCCGTGGACAATCCCAGATGGACGGTACGAAGCAACTCTGTGTTCACTGCTGAGCTCTTTGTCTCATTTCAAACATTTGACTATCCTCACCAGCTTTTGTCTGTTTTCTTCATTATTTTCATTAATAACGGCACGTTTCATCACAGTTCATCTGTAGTCCTCGTTCTTCTTGATACCACTTTGACGGATTAAGGTTTGGTTTTCCATTTTCTCGTTGGAAATTGTGCTGGAACTGGATAGGTTTGATGTGAAGTTGTAAATCAAGAATGCTTTTGTTCAAACAGCTGATCAAGCCTGACATGTACACCCGGCTAACAAAGATTATTAACAGCGCTCGGTGCATCTGCAAACTGAGTCGTCCCAGTGTTGGATAGACCGCAGATGTCTCACGTTACTCGGTTTAAGCGAGTGAACACTCATCTCTCAAGAGAGATTAAAAACTGCTGAGTTGAAGTCTGGAAATCGAGCTGCTTCTGTCTTATACATTTGGGGGACAAAGACTTTGTACACAGAGAGTTTCCTCTTCAGGACGAGAGAAAGTAAAATGACCTTGGAGAGTTGAAACGGGACTTCCCTAGAAGTTTGGGAGCCAATATTAAAATCTTTATCGCTCTTATATTTGCTCATAGCTGTTTGAATGGAAAGGAAAACAAGCAGGAAGAATCTCGAGCTCTGAAGGTTTGAGAGCTTTACCTGGTGTCAGGTGAGGTGTGTGTGCTTTGGATGGATGTAGCTGTAGACTCACCACCTGGATGGAGGCCAAACGCAGCAGATATCACAAGATAGATGACGGATAATAAAGCACCGTGCACACTGGCAACGTTCCATTTACTCACATCAGCCCTTTTAATAGAGACCGTTAAACTTAACAAAACAACTGTCGCCACCGTTTGTATTTTAGGACGCGTGAGTCATGACTTGTAACATCACAGCGCCGGCATCTAGTGAGATGTTAGGCAGTGCTCTCTAAACCAAAAGGTAAAAGCAGCTCCTGGACTTCATTGTCTCTTTGGTTTACAACTTTTGTCGCGTTGAATATGACTTTGGGGGCTTTTTAAACTTTCTACAATTAACCAGTTTGCAGACATTTTTCATTGCTGTTCTTCTTCTTTGAGTTAGATCTCCTGGTTTACAACATTGTAACAACATAAA
>CAEMYA010000455.1:1473297-1495684 GCA_903131615.1 Diplodus sargus
CCCTTTTAATAGAGATCGTTAAACTTAACAAAACAACTGTCGCCACCGTTTGTATTTTAGGCCGCATGAGTCATGACTTGTAACATCACAGCGCCGGCATCTAGTGAGATGTTAGGCAGTGCTCTCTAAACCAAAAGGTAAAAGCAGCTCCTGGACTTTATTGTCTCTTCGGTTTACAACTTTTGTCTCATTGAAAATGATTTTGGGAGCCTTTTATCCTTTTTACAATTCACCAGTTTGCAGACATTTTTCATGCTTTTCTTCTTCTTTGAGTTAGATCTCCTGGTTTACAACACTGTCACAACATCAAATCAAGAATCCGTGTTTTGCAGAAACGTACATTGCCAACTTTTATCTTGCCAACACCCTTGAAAGTATTATATTCCATCTTTTGCTGGGTTCCCCTACAGTCCACTCAGGGACCTCTGTTGGTCCCATTGACCCCAGTTTGAGAACCACGACTCTAAGTTGTCGCATGTACTTCTATCTTTTTTTGGCGTCTTCCTTCATCTCTACTTTAGTCACTTTCTCTATCTTCCCTCTTTGTCATCCTGTCTTCCTCTCTCTGCTTTCCGTCTCTCTCACACTCAACACAATCAGATTCCACAGACACCCACTCACATCTTCCCAACCTCGTAGATATCCACGGACCTCCGCCCTGCACCACCACCACCACCACCTCTTCCTCCTCCTCCTCCTGCGTGCATGTACTCCCCCCTCGCAATTATAGTGAAGAGATAGAAAAACCAGATGTCAATTTGGACTCGATCTGATCCAAGTCAGAGCCCCCTACGCCCCCAGGCTTTGTTATTCTGACTGCTTTCTCAATCAGCTGTGCACAGGAACTGACAGAGGTGGAAAGAAAGTTGGAGAAGCAGACGGGGGAGGGAGGGAGGGCAGGGTCGGGTACCTCACATCGGAAGTCTCTTCATCGTACTCTGCCTTGATGCCATGCGACTTTTACAAGGGGGCTTTTTCCATCTGCTCAGTAGGCATCATGTAATATGCGATGTAATGTAAAAGACAACAGCTGGCTTCTAATTCCTACCTGCCGACACTTTTTTTTTTCCATCTGACGTCTGTTCACACAAAGTAGAAACTACGCTCTGCACAATTGTCCGACCGGTGCAATTAAGGCAAGTCTGGGCAGAGACGAGCCAGAGAGAGAGAGTCGTGTGAGTGTAACTTTCCATTTTGTCATCCAAGGAATTCACGGTGATAGATGTCAAGGGTAGTCGGTCATCCTTAACAGTGTCACTGCAGGAATTCAAGTGTCCGCTTGAGCATGAAGGCCAAAGAGGAAATGATCCAAGAGCGTTATGGTAACAGGACGGGATGCGAACGAGTGTTTCAGGTAGATTACAGCCACTTAGTTGTTGTCTGTAAGTGACCGTCAGGTAAAGAAAAGACAACAGTCTTTTGTCTCGTCTTCATGTGAACAAATGTAAGGATGTTGTGTATAAATAGTTAATCTATAATAAGAGCTGTAGGCTCGACTTGACTTGGCGACCCATAAATAATAAAAACTGATCTGCCGTATGTAGTTGTGCCGGTTGGAGCTCGGCCAAACTGTCATGAAAAATTTATAGAATCACCACGATGTGTGCAACGTCTCCACAATGTGATGCAAACTGTCAGCTGCCTGCACCAGAACAAAATGGACGGGAAACTATAAATTCAGATTAAAGAAATGAGCCTTTCATTATCAAATTAATTCTAGTTGCCTTCCTGTTCTCCTCCTGGCAGCCACGAAAAGGATCCTGACGTACATTTAATTATGTGCTTGTTCCTGCTTTTACTTTCAAAGAGTGCTTTTTGTTATTCTTGAATGCGCTTTCACATGCGTCCTTCCTCATTTATCATTAGAAATCAACATGTGTTATGTCGTACACAGGACGGTGAAGAGGGAGACCACGTACATGAGGAAACATATCTAAGTTAATGTTTTGTGTATAAATGCTCCGGCAGCTTTAATAGGTAATGATCTTACTGCTGACAAGACAGTTTGATACTCAGATGTAAAACACAGCCAGAACATTAATATCCTCAGAGTGAGATCTAATATGGATCGTAGTTGCGCCTCGTTAGTAAAGTTGGACACAGCAATAATCATAATCTTTGTCGTTCTCCTCGAGGAAACTGTGCCCTTCAGGCCTGTAATATAAAAGTTTGGTTTATTGTTTCAGTTGTTCACATTCAGCGCTCTATGCTACACTGTACAAAATATAAAGTTGTCTTGACACAATACACATGAGAAATAGCAAACTTTATATGTTATACTGACGAGCTGAGAGTTGAGCCTCCAGTTCTGCTTATTTCTTTAATCGTAAGCAGTTCATTATCGCAAATACTTGAGACTTGACTCAGATTTGGTTCAACCGACTTGAAAACAACTCTGATTCTTATTTCTAAAGGCTTCACCAAAGATGCTTTCCTTAAAATTATTCATACGTATTTCTTCCCATTTGCGATTTGCCTAAAAAAAAAATGCAGGGGCTTTAAAATCTGCACTCAGGGCTCTCACAAGTTTGTACTTCTACTTCTAAAACGCGTTGCTCTGTACAAAACAACCCGCTTCTACTCGATAAGCAGAAGAAGTCCGAGAGAGTACATGAAATATATTCAATTACATTTACCAAGAAATGATCAGATGCACAGATAGAATAAAAATTAAAAGTGTTTTTAATTATTAGTCCTGATGTGGGCTTGGAGGAAATGCTGCTGTAGCTCCATTAGGTTCTGATTAATAGAAGGGAAGGGAAATCCTCACTCACGTATCCAATGCATCAAAATGTAATTTTTAAACGTGAAGCCGAGTTCTAGAGGAGCCTTGATTTGACTGTTACTAAGTGGGTGTCAATGAAACTCTGCAAAATTTTGTGGGGAAAAGGTAAAAATCTTTACTGTGTCTTTCTGCACCTTCTTACATAAATCATCAAATAACAGGAGAGTTTTTATAAACAGCCTGTTTTTCTTTCATTCTTAGGAAAAACACACCAAACACATGTGTCGAGCTCCCTCTGTGATACTTTACAGGGCCTCCACTGAAAAAAGGATTAAATAAAAAAACATCCTGCGCTCCTGCAGAGGTGGAATACGTTCATTGCCGAGGGAGCTGCATACCTGCTCTTAGATTCGGGGGGTCGTGTGGTTCAAATCCATCAACACTATGTTCTAAAGGGTCGGAGCCTCCCACCCGTCATCCCCGGCTGTGATGGATAGGTGAAGGAGGGAAACAAGCAGGGTATTCTTTATCACTTTAATACATAGATCAACTTAGAAGAGTCAACAGCGGTCCGGCCAAAATTCTTAGCATAGTCAGCGCCGTGCAACACGATGAGGGAGAGAAGCTTCCCAGAGAGGAAACCGGTTAATTATCTACACCGGCTTCACTCGGCCCTTCAGCTCCAGCATTCTTCATCCCGACTCCTCGTTTGAATTCCACAGGTGACAATCGAGGTGTGTCACCGGTGAAGAATGAGCTACAGGCTCAGGGGGGGATTTGCATTATTCTCTTCCCCCTCTCTCCAACAACCAACCTCCTCCTCCTCCTCCTCCTCCTCATCCTGCCAACAATCGCTCCTGCTGCTTCTGTCAGTCCTGCTGTGTTTGCACTAAGAGGTTTGCAGACTGGTGGCTGACCCGTCTCCCTTTTGTCCACTAACACACTTTACTATAAAGGCTGCACAGTTGTTCTTTTATAAAAGAACGTATGAAGCTATTTTTGACTGACTGCAGTCATAAACACAACATATCTTTAGCTGAAAGTGCTGGAATGGCACTGAGATGAAATGAAAACACTGTGTGTGCTTTGATTGGCATTAGCTACGTAGCTAACTTAATGCTACTTCAACAGAGGGTTGTCTAACCCACACGGCTAACGACAAGCTCACAACACAAACAGGGAAAAAAGCATACCAGCAACATTCGGTGTCTGGCTGATCTTCTCCCACAAATGAGCTTTTCTCTCGCTGTTTGTGATGTTTTCTGTAAAGCCAAATTGCTTTTGTTAAGTTCACAAGCGCAGCATTACACACTCTGATCTAGTAGCTGGCAGCTTCCTCCTCTCAAGTTTTAGAGGAAGACAAAATGATTTTCAATTTACAAATCATGTAAGAGATCCAAGAGGAGGGGAAACATCTACGAGTTACAACAGAACAAATCTCAATAAATCATCCGTTTTCGCTCACCGCATCTTCGCCTGTCTCACCCTCGGGGGGGTGACCTTCTTTTTAAAACATAAAAAATGTGAAATCATCAGTTATCTTATTCGTATTAGCCGCGAGAAGCAGGCGAGTATCAGATATCTGCACTCGCAGGAATAAATACACATCGTCCATTTCTAACTGATGACTTGTGACAGATCCCACCTCCATCTATTATATGAGTGATGACACCAGCACCCTTCTGAAAAGTTCTCATATTTTCAACTCTACACTCGTTTAGCAAGAACTGTAAAAAGAAAGAAACACTGTCTGGACGTGGAGCCTTAAGGTCAGGGAGTAGAAAAGGAATACGTCATCCTTCTCTAACTCAACCCTTTTTAATGCGTTAAAGGGTTTTTTCTAGTTTAGCAGCAGGTTCACACAAATACACAAAGATAAAAACCTCTAAGGTTAGTTTTTTCAGCCGTCTCTGGGTGTCGCTGTGTTTCTGAGTAAAGACATTTTGCAGCTGAGACACAGAGCTGCTTTCCAGCCTTCATAATGTTCACATGAAGAGGAGTTTGGGTCGAGGCACGAGACGTTCGACAGCGATGAACGCATAAACTGCAATTACTGATGACCAAGTTTGACAAAAGAAAAGCAAAGGTCTTGTTCTGTCCTTGGTTTCTCATGCCCACGCTGATGTTGAGCTGGGAAACAATGTTTTCAGTCAGGAAAAGAGCTTTGACTGCACAAACCGTAAACAGAAGGGCAAATGAAAGTTCTCAAACGTTTTTTTTTGGTCGGGATTGTTTAAGATTTCATGTTAACACACTGACTTTTTCCCACGCAGCAGCATTCTTCTGACATTGTGTTCAAGGCTCTTCAATGAAGGGGGGATACCAGAGGAAACCGCCATAAAACCTACAGCAGGCTGAGTGCAGCTTCCTGTAAATATCATCGACTACTCTTTTTTTAAAATATGTTTTCTCTCTATTCTCCCGATTGTTTTCCTGCAGACGACTCCTCCACCTTCCCGACCCATTCAGCAGCCACCGGTGACCAAGAAAGAGGAAGTGTCAGTAACAAGAGAGACAGGTGAGTTTGTCCGGATACAGTCAACACTTGGCTGAATTTCTTTTCATTGTTTCACACTCAGTCCTTTAGTTCGACGCCTGCTTGTAGAGACATCAGCACTGACTTCAGATGGAATGTTTTTCAGTGTTTCTGTATTTATGATCTGGACAGAAGAACAGTTTAACATACTTTTTATCAGCCCTCCTCAGAGTGTTTGTACAGATGGATCTGCCCCCTCGCTGGTTTTTGCACATTTCCCTTCATAAATTTAGATTTTTAACTCACAAAGATGGAAAATAGATGCTGAAGCCGACACGTGACTCAGCTCACCTGTGGGGTAACGGAGGGAAATGTTTCTGACAGCACACACAGAGTCGCAGGGTTTATGTTCCACGAACATACTTGTCTGATCTAGTCGGAGCTGCATACAAACAGATTCTCTGACACTTGTCTCCATCTAGTGGACGTAAGGATTTATGAAAAGTACAGGTTGGAAGTTGTGAGAAGCACTCGAGTGTCAGTGCAGGTTAATACTTAATGTTCACTTCCTCAGGTTCAATTGGAAAAAGGATGGTCATGTTTTAAACATTTTAAACCATCCAGGGTTAAATGTTATAAGAATACTTATAGCAGCATAACAGCATTTTCAAAAGTTATTCCAGTGAAGGATGAGACAAACTGCCCAATGTCATCAAATCATCTTTAAACCCACATGGTGTAAGATTTTAAAATAACTTTGGCGCCATCTGTTGGTCATGGCAGGAATGACATATCATAAAAGTCTCCTTTTGAGCTTCTGGGACAAAGCTTTCGTCTGCAGCATAACGTGTATAAACATAATTTGTGGAACAGTATTAAATTTTAGGTGAACATGACTTAAGGACAGCGTTGATGTTAATGTTAAATATGAAGATAAAAGCCTTGAAAAGAGCATCTAACAGAACTCAGTAGTCATGATCAGGTGTTAACGTCAGTTCTTTTAAGAGAGAAAGCAAGAGACAAAAAATTGTCGTACTGTATCTTCAATAACTCTGATTTTCACTACAAAAATTGATATTAAACGGGAAAATATACACACCTACTCTGCTGTTCTTTAAAGGGTAACTCCAACAATTGTACACATAAAAATGTGTAGAGTACAACTGTACAGCTGAAAAAGTATCATGAAGCATTTAATAGCTGCATGTAATCTGATCTTCCTCCAGGAATGTCACTCAGTGGCTAAATTGCATTGTGGGTGATGTAGTCGCCAAATTTTGGAAGAAGGAAAAAGAGAGAAAAAATGAAATCTCTAGTGTCACCATTTCAATTTTGATCATTTGCTTTTACACCAGTTGACTGCTTTTCAAAACCTGGTGCCTACATTACCCACAATGCAATCTGGGCACTGAGTGACATCACTGGAGGCAATTTATCAGCTTACGTGCAGCCTCCTCGGGAGCCACAAAAGGCTTTATACTACTTTTTGACATATAAATTAATACTCCCCAGAGATTGTAAAATCTGACGAGTTACCCCTTTATTAAATGGATGGATTATTATTGTTGTTGTTTTTTGTTGTTGTTTTTTTTTAATTGTACAATATTAAGGCTGTATTTGCAGTTTTAGAGTTTAAGATTTAACCCAAAGATTTGCAAGGTATTAAATCAGTCTAAAGTGACATTTTAGTAGAGTAGATATACTTGAGTTTTTAAGTTGTGGCTTGTTCCTACTGAAGTAATCACAGTGGGACTGCTACGACCACGACTAATGATAATAAACTGTTTTTCCATGGTGTCTTTCAAAACTGGAGTTACATGGTGCTTCACAAAAATAGCTAATCATGGGGAAAAAAACTAACAATTCAATTAAAAGAGGGGGGAATTTGTGCAAAAAAACCAGATTAACATCAAATCAATTTAATAGATGTTACAAAATATTTTCCAAACGCTCGTCTGCACAGCTTTTTAAACTGAAGCACCGATTTCAGCTGCTCTGATGTAAAGAGGGACTTTGTTCCACAGCGATCCATGAAACTGACATGAAACAGTGTAAACCTGGAGACTTAACGTATCACTGTCTTCTGGTTGTGTTCAGCGAGCGACTCCGAGCACGTTTCAGTCTCAGCGGAGTCCAGGCCCGGACCTCCCGGGTCACCAGGTGGGTCGAGGGGTTTTAAAAAGAAAAACACAGAGACAAGCATCCAAATCGCCTGTGTTTTTAAAATTCCTTTTATATTCTCTGCTCTGATGTTCTTCCTGCCTCATGTGTACTCCTAATGCAGGACCTCACATGGATTTCAAATGGGCACAAGTGCAAGAAAAGCATGAATCTTTGTGTTTTATGCTTCTGAGTTTGTGAAGGGTGGTGGACATGTTTGTATAGAAGAGAGAGGGGACGGAAAACTCAACTCGAGAAAACACGCAAGGACAGAACATCGAAGATCTAGATTGAGAGAGAGAGAGAAAATGTAAGAAAGGATAGGAAAACCAACAAGAATTGGACGAGCAGGACTGGTTGCATATGAGCTGAGCCTGGTGATGTAATGTCTGCTGTGATGTTTAGATGCACGAGATCCATTTCTCCAATTGCTAAACCTTAAAATGAAATACTGAAATAGCCAGATATCATTCTGAGGTGCACATCAGCTTTGTTGGAGATGGGCAACATGAAGAAGTGGGCCGCATTTCATACAAGCTCTACTGAAGGTGACGCATTCAGCGGGAAGAGTTTAAGGTCAATTCAGCTCACAGCAGAACATAAATCTCAGGATGGTCATGCATGCAGGTGTGGGACGGTGTATTCAGACATGGCCTTTTAAATTACAGCCGTGCACGCTGGGATTCTCGCTCCATCAAGCAAAGAGTCGTTTTCATTTTCCTCTTTTCTCCCCTTCTTTTGGGTCCTGTTTATTGTTTGGGATGTGGGATACGAGCATTAATCATTTCTGAAAGGTCTTTTCAGGAGGGTATTAATGACTCCGTCCTGTGTCGTTGTTTTCAGGGCCAGACGGGGCAAAAGGAGAAAAGGGTGACCGAGGGGACAGAGGAGGGAAAGGAGAACGGGGTCCTATCGGGCCGAAGGGAGAATCTGAATTTGGCTCGAGCTCACGAGGTGGAGCCCGTGGAGGGAAGGTTTGGACTATTTTTTGTTTATATTCAACTTTGCTAGTGAAAAGAAAGCTTGTATCAGAGCAGCACAGTTTGGTCTGTGTCCTGCAGTTTGAGAGTTTGGATGCACTGCTGACGAAGGAAAACTTTTTTTAAGCAGATTTGTCCTTTAAGGTTGAGACGGGCACAAAGTTAGTTGTTGTGAGGACGAGCGAGGACAACAGTCAGGTGAAATCTCCCACAGCAACACTAGAGGGAGCTGCGAGTCCTAACTGTATGCAAACGTGCATTATGTTGAGGCCACTTCTATGTCACTTTGTGGACATTATGTATTTTTATTACATTTGGTACATTTAAATGTAAGTTATACGCATGTGTGTGCAGATCTTGTCTTTAGGGAGCCCAAAGACGTAGTATGTTGTTACAGAAACAACATACACATGAAACACACATGTCCAAACATACAGTCAACATACAGATTTAATTAAAAAAAGAGAAATATAAGTAACTATAAGTAACATGTAACACAAGCAAGGTGTAGAGAAGTTTTAAAGGCTTGTTATTCTTAAACTGGCTGTCAACTTGCTCTTTTCTTTTTGTAAAACAGAGAGTTTTTCTCTGCAACTCAGCAGAATTTCATTTCCACTGGTGCATCCTCCACAGTGCAGATGTTGACACCGACTCATCTCTGTTTCTTCCTTTAATTTTCAGGGAGAACCGGGGGAAAAGGGATCAAAGGTAAGCTACAGATCGTCTCATTTTTGTGGGTGACTTTCAGCACTTTGATTCAAGTCGCCTGAAAGTAAAGTGATAGAGATGTTGAATAAGGACTGTTGGTCTTTGTCACTCGCTCCTCTTCAACATCACCGCTTTGATACATTCATGTAACAGCTGTCAATGATCTGAGCCGGGACTTCTCAAAGTCTGGACCCAGCCCATACCTCATCTAAGGAAGGCTACAAAACTTTATGGAGTGTAAATGACATCACTTCAAGATGCAAACTGATTAATAACTGCGACAACCTCTGATGTGACACCAGTGTCTGTCAGCTCATCATCACCGTCCGTCATAAGGACATTAAAAGTTCCAGTTCAGCTGTGTTGTGTGTGTAAAAGCTCACTTGTGAAATTCCTCTTGTTTCATCTTTACCTCAGTTAACAGTAGTTCTTCTTTGTCTCCAGGGCAGTGCAGGCTTTGGCTACCAAGGAACGAAGGGTGAGCCTGGACTTCCTGGGCCCCCCGGTCCTGCTGGCCCTCCAGGGCCCGCCACAGAGTTTTCAGTCGGCAGTGACGGGTCAGTTTCCTCCAGAGGCCCTGGACCTCGGGGACCAGCTGGACCACCAGGTTCTCCGGGCCCCAAAGGACCACCAGGAAATGATGGAGAGCCAGTTAGTAGACTACAATTTCCAACTTCACTGTCATGTTTGTTTGTTTTTTGTTACATGTCCTGCTGAGTATCAACACGTCTGTCTTACAACTCGTTTCATTTCATTCTCACAGGGCGATCCTGGTGAAGATGGAAAAACTGTGAGTACTTTTCTTACCTGCACAATATTCTGAACACCAATGAAATACATGGAATGATGGTTTGTGAAAGTTGATCATTGTTTCCTCACAGGGTCCTGAGGGACCTCCAGGCTTCCCTGGCACCCCTGGTGACACTGGACCTAAAGGAGACAAGGTTACAAGCTCGGCTACATCGACAGAATAACAGAAAAGAAATTCTCAAAACATAAAAGTATAACGTGTAAAATTGAAATGGTCTAAATGAGTCTCATGCATACAGGGAGACCGTGGAGATGGTCAACCTGGTCCAAGGGGACCTCCAGGACCTCCAGGACCCCCAGGACCAGGACTCAGATCTGTGAGTTAATGTTGACCTCAGTCACATGCTGCATTTTACAAAAACTTCTATCGGCACATGACTGCCTGCCTTTGTGAATCATACAACTGATTTCAATGTGTTTCAGACTTTTGTGGACATGGAGGGCTCAGGGTTCCCCGATTTGGACTCTGTTCGGGTGAGAAGAACTGAAATTTTAAACTTGACTCACAACATTGACAAACGTAAAGGACATCATTGTCGTTGTTGTCGGACTGTAAACTTAAATGCAAAATGACTCTTCTTGTTTGTTTTTGTAGGGATTGCCAGGCCCACAAGGTCCTCCTGGTCCCCCCGGTCCTCCTGGTCCCTCAACAGCAACCACAGGATTGAGCTCTGGGGCATTCGGACCACCAGGAAAGGATGGAGCGCCCGGTCAACCGGTAGGTTATATATCTGTCTCATGGCACCACTACGAGAAGTAATTCTCTAAAACCTGTCTGAATCATAATTAAAATGAAGCACAAGTCTCACCAACAACTTCTGTATATCTGAACCAAATCTCTTGGACTCTAGGGCTTGGCGGGTCTTCCGGGTACTGATGGCCTCCCAGGAGCACCTGGTCCCAAGGGAGAAAAGGTAACGTCTGTGTAAATTATTGTTTCTTCTGTCTAATGAAATCTAATTTATGGCATCAACTTAAACCACAATCATTCTCAATTTTGGTCACAGCACAGCCAGTCCACTCAGTGTTAAAGCTACATAGTTAATTGCTAATTGTCCATAATCAACATGTGAGATTGTATTCATATACATGCAGACTATGTTGTACATTCACTGTTTCAGCACGCCATGATAGTTGTCGTGTCGCTAGGAACATGGGTCAACCACTGCCGTCAGAATCGCCCACCGATGTTCTGTCTGACGTGTTTTGTCCTCTTCTTTTCGACACCAGGGTGATTCAGGCGAGCTTGGACTTCCAGGAGCAATTGGACAGAAGGTGTGTATTTACAACCCTGATTGTTATTTCGCTCGCTTTTACCTTAAAGGAGCTTCTCAATAAGACCAATGCTTCAAAACACAACCCGATGCAAATGTCCCTCATTGTTGTAACAAGTATTAGAGTGAATTTATTAGTCGTAATCCTGAGAAGAAGGTACATAAATTCAAATCTAATTTGGTGGCGTGCTTTGCTGATACCAGAGCTGTATAACAGAACCCATTCTGTAATTAGAATGATATATCAACTTTCAGCCAACTATTCCTGAAGCTTCTCTCATCCCCCCTTTTCATTTCTCCAGCCAAGCTCCTACCTTTCTTTTCTCACCAATCTGCTGCCTCACTATTTATCCTCCTCCTCCTTTCCTAAGCCTTCCCGTCTGCAGGTAACTGGGCTCCAGCACGTCAGCCTTCACAGAGGATTTGTGTCTTCTAACAATATGCAAATATGTGATTTCAAAGTTTAATCTGAGTGCTGGGTATTGTTTGGTTTAACACGTCTGATTTTGGCCCAAGAACAATTAGCACGGGTGTTTGTGCAGGTTTATTCTCCTGCTGATAACATGATACACCAGCAGTCTGTGCAGGATGCATGAGAGGTCCCTAAAAATCAATTTAACAATTTACCTGACTGTGGGTCGAGTTAACTCACTGAAATAAATCTTTTTTTAAAAAACTTTATTTACGTTTGTATTTCTTTATTCTCAAAACTGATTTTACTCACCTTTCCATCCTACAGGGAGCTCAAGGAGAACCTGGTGTACCCGGAACTCCAGGGGAGGCCGGACTGGCTGGCCTGCCTGGACCCATGGGACCAGTTGGGCAACCTGGACCTCCCGGGCCTCCCGGACCAAGTTATCGTGTTGGATTTGTAAGTTATCGACACATTTTAGAGACTAAAATTAAAATTAAATGCTAATTTTTATGGCAGTAATTTGGCTGTTTGTCATGAAATCTTTGTTGGTGTTTGAAGGACGACATGGAGGGCTCGGGTGGAGGATTCGGCAACGGACTTCCTGGCGTCAGAGGACCAGAAGGAAGACAGGTCAGTACTGAGTATTGAAGAAAATACTTCAGTAAAGTATGTCCTTTATTCTTTTTCCTCCTTGGCTAAAATCTCTAAATGCTGTTGAAACAATCTCATGAAAACAGGTTTGTACAAAAACTATGTTTCTTCCACGGGTCTATATTTCACATTTCTTTAAATATTTAAGAAGAACTGTCCTGACATATTTTAGTAAGAAGTTGCAGATACATTAGGAAGACAAACTCGAGCATACAAATAACGAAGGACGATATATTTTTTTTGCTTCAGGGTTCTCCTGGCCTGCCTGGACTTCCGGTAAGTAACACATTTTTTTGTTTTTTCATTTCAGGTTTGTTATTGGCAGTAGCTTCTCCTTGCTATTCCTCTCTGCTGTCATTTGACAAGTTCTTTTTATAAGCCATTAGGATTGAGAAAAAAATTGCAGAAGCTCAACTGATTGCTGAGAGAAATAAGATCCGAGCCCCGTCTAAAGAAGTAGATAGACAGAAAAAAATACAAGCACACAACAAAAATGAAAATTAAATAGATAAATGGACAAAAAAATAAGAAATAAACTTGTGAGGCATAGATTCATACATCTTATTGCATTATACGCATGACAATATAAGGAGCGGAAAGACAAACTCCCAGCAGCACCGCAAGAGTTTATCCCAAAGTTATTGTGTTACACGTCTGCACATTCAGCAGAAACAGCAACAAACAGATCATGTTCAGTCCACCTTCAACACACACACACACACACACACACACACACACACACAGATATGAGCATATAGAAGCAAGAAGCTGCTGCAGAGTTGTGTTTTGATATACAAGGTGCTGATACAAGTAAATGCAAAATAATTGTTGTAGTAGCTAACTTTCTTTTTGAGTGTTTCACTTCATTCAGTTTTTCACCGGTGTAACTTGTGTTGATTGTACCTCGGCAGGGTAAACCTGGGCTCCCTGGTATGCCGGGTCAGAAGGGCAGTGAAGGTTCTGTAGGAAGGGATGGACAGCCAGGTTTGGACGGCTTCCCTGGACCTAAGGTAGGATAAGTACTTTATTCTAGACCTAAGAGTCTCAAAGTCAGAATGTAACTACACATTATAACAGGAGTTGTGCTTTTATTGTCCTAAAACTCAGTGAATAAGAAGGTTGTCCCTCTCGTCACACCTTAATGAAGTATCACCTTTGTTTCAGCCTCTTTTGACTCATTCCTCTTTAATTCTACAGGGACCAAAGGGTGACAAAGGTGACAAAGGAGAGACGGTGAATATAATTTTTAAGCCTAAACATCTGCTCATTTATACATTTATATTTTCTGCAAAGCAATTCTCTACAAGCCAATCCAACATTTAATCGCGTCAAGCATCCCTCTCACTTCTGCATATGTTTGTGGTTTTTAGGGCGATCCAGGTCGAGATGGAACCGGAAATCCAGGTCCGCCCGGCCCACCTGGACCACCGGGACAAATCATCTACAGGACATCTGACAATGTGAGCAACATAAAGCGCAGCGGCAGACATGCAGAGAAGCAACGTTCAGATGAAATAACACCTGCAATGCCGTTTTATTTATTTTGTGACATCTTCATTTAATTCTTCTCTTTGTTTCGTACAGCTGGACGTTGCTGCTGGAGGTGCCGGGCCTCAGGTCTGTATTCATGTTTCCACATTTACAAACACCTCTCGTACAAATACAACTAAGGTTTAAGAATGTGGATGATAATTGAGTTATTACTACGACAGCAGGGCTGCACAGACACAGTTGTTGTATTCGCACACAGCTTCCTTTTCTTCTTACTCTCTTTTTTAAGACGCTCACACTGGCACCACAGATGTTGCCTTCAAACTTAAATCTAAATGCAGTTGGTGTTAGTATAAAGTTCACGGGGCTCTCTACATTTCACTGAGCGTTTTACAACACATATAAAATTAATTGTACACTTGTAATTGTAACCGTGGAGCGGGCTGCCGACTGAGACGTGACAAAGATGTTGTACCACACGGTGAAATATACAATTAACTTAACTGTTCTGTGTCCGGGCAACAATGGAGGCACTGTTCAAAAGAACTTTATGAGAACACGGGGTTGTTGTCATCACAGTCTGATCTTTTTTTATAGGATGCAACCACTAAACAACAAAACATCTGTTTCCATTTGAATATATTATTTAAAGGGCAGCTGTATACTATTTACTCATGCTTGGTGAAAGCTGCTCTTATTTCACAACCTACATTTTAGAGTCAGCTCAGATCAACCAGGACGAGGATCTGTTTTGTGTTTTATGTCAGTAGAAACAAATGTTTGCATGCTTGTCTGTTAGCGAAACACAGAATACTGATCAAATGAAGCTCTTTGTAAAACTTGCATTATATTTCTTACACAGGGAGGACCTGGTTTACCTGGTCAAGCTGGATTCCCTGTAAGTCTCCCTGCATTACATCAATAATTTAACTTGCCCTTATTAGTACCATAACCGTGCAGTGTATTTATCTGTACATACATTATTGAGGTGTTAGTCTTTGTGCCGTTCTTATAAGATTCTCAACAGGTGGTAATTAAAAATACAGGCCTGTTTCCTGCCTGTTGATGGTCTACGTTTATTCTGTGTTTTAATATTTGTCAACACTTTCCATGAAAAGATCAAAACGAACAATATGTTGGTTTGTCTCTCTGTACACGACAGCTTTTCTATCCTGTTGCATTCTTTAAAGCAATTGTAAAAAATTGGCACACCCCCACAATTTTTGAGTGCAACACCACAGCCAGATTCCCAGGTCTGTAGCAATCTTTCAGACCTGATGTAGGTGCTAACTACATAACGGCATTGATAAATGACAGTCGTTGGGGTGTTTGCTTTTGTTGCTCATCCAGTCTGAGTCAGATCTTATTGAACCATCCTTATGTAGTCCCCTTGAAGCCATTTAGGTATATTTCTGAGAGTTAAACTTTCGATAGATTATGACTCAAAAGATTTTCTGTGATACTTTCACACATTGTAATGAATATTTCATATTTGAGTAACCCTTTTTAAAAAGACTTACTCAAACAGGAGTGAAGTGATGTTGGTACAGAGTAATAATCTATATAACGCTTTGGCTGCTGAGCAGTTCTTGTCTCTAGGATCAATGAATTGTTGGTTTTTGGTCTTTTCATTTAATTACTGGTTCATCTGCTAATTTCTACACACTCATTTTCCACACAGTGGTCCACTCAGCGATTCAGAAGCTGCACTGTACGGACAAAAACTAATAGAATGGCTCATCACATGGACTTGAATTGAGCTCGGGGAAACAAAGCTTGTCCTGTTGCCAAATGAGTACTTACTCTACTTTCTTTTCCTCTTTATCCTGCAGGGTCCTATTGGACCAAAGGGCGACAGAGGAGACCCCGGCCCTGTTGGCTACGGAGTGAAGGTGAAGACTTTGTTATCTGTTCAACTATTAATTGAGTCTTCATTGAGACACGAGGCTGTAATTGAGTCTGTGTCGTGTCGTTGCTGCTGTTCAGGGTGAAAAGGGTGAGCCGGGCTTAATAGTGGGACCTGATGGAAATCTTCTGTCTCTGGAGGGGCTAACAGGTGTGAAGGTGAGTCTCAGCTGCTGGCTTTCATGTCCTAATGTGTTGCCTGTTTTAATCTGCTGCTCTGTTGATTCTCTGTGCTGATTATTTGCACATTTGTATTTAAACTCTTCTTCTTTAATCATGCCTACAGGGAGACAGAGGACCAGCTGGACCTGTTGGACCCACTGTAAGTGTTTGAACATTTCCATCTGAGATATCTACACTCACATACCAAGGATTGTGTTTAACATCATGTTTGTTGTTTGTTGTTATAGGGCCCGTATGGACCTCCTGGACTTAAGGGTGAAATCGGAATGCCTGGAAGACCTGTAAGTCCTCCTTCACATTGATATTAAAGTTAAAACCTTTCTGTGTTTATACGAGAAACCACATATTGTAAATCACTATAGTTTTTACCATTGTTTTTGTGAAAGAGCAGGAAAATATCAATCAATGACTTCCTCCCTTCAGGGTCGGCCTGGTGTAAATGGATACAAGGGTGAGAAAGGAGAGCCGAGTGTTGGTTCTGGCTACAGCTACCCGGTAAGTGTTACTATTTATACCGCTGCTTTGGATACAAGGATTAGCAGTGACTGATGTTAATAACGCAACCAGCTAGATATGTTTTGGTACATCTTATTTACCCTACCTGTTACACATTATTTACCGTATATACTACCTACTTTTGAAATTGACTGATTTAAAAAAGCACAAGCTCCTCTTCCGCCATGTTCCTAGCTTTAACACACATTGGATTGTTTTCGACGTCACCCAAGAAAGAGCTCTGCGCATTAATTGGTCCAATTAGCATAGAAACCAGTCGGCTACATCAGTCTATTGGTTTATTCACATACTGTGGATCTGCTACTAAATGAGGTTATGTGAAGTTTGGATAAATATTGTAAGACATTAACATGTATGTTGATACACTATTCCTCAGCTTCCTTACTCTGAACCAGCGCTTCACATTTCTCAGACCCGTCAGTGTTTGTCATGAGAATCCAAACTATACCAGTGTTTCAATGCTATCAATCATTTTTGTCCAGAATATGCAATCACTGTCCGTCTAAGTTAACTTTGTGGTTTTCATCAGGGCGTCCCTGGCCAACCAGGCCCACCTGGACCACCGGGACCTCCTGGGCCCGCCATCCCCATAGATCGCTTCAATGTGAGTATACCAGAGCCCAAACCTCTCACCTTAAACTAGATTTTAGACATCTATTTGTACACGTTCGTGCTACAATCTACAGATAACACTAAGTTTACGCCTCTCATGTCATTAAAGCAGTCAAACAGTCGTGATCTGGTGCTTTTCTTCTGTTATTTTCTGGATAATTTAGCAAAAAAACCCTGAGATAAAACCTCTCCTTTATTGTGACTCGAGCTTGGAATTGCTTAATTGAGCATTTTGTTCTCTCTGCTCACAGCGCTACGACGATGCCTCAAGGAATTACCCAGGTATGACCTCCAACACACTCAGCTTCTTGTTTTAGCACCGATACATAACACTGTACGAAAGGGAGGGATTACAGTGGAGAAGTTCAGTAAACGTGCCAGTCAAGGAAGAGAGATTTAGAAAAGGTTTAAAGTGTCTGCAGAGATCAACAGTTCTATCTTAATTTCAGTCTGATCCAGCTGCCTCAGCCTGAGGGGATATACACTCTATTGTCGAGAGATTAAGCTGTCAGGTCTTACTAGATTTGAAGAATGACTTGATAAAACACAGAAGACATCACTATCAATGACACCGGGTGCTAAGAGTTTTTCTGTGCCAATGTCAGACACTGCTGTAAAATATTGTTTTTAACTCACCGATGATAAAACTTAAATATTTTGTTGTAGCGACCAAAGGAGAAAAAGGAGAGCGTGGTGATCACGGTATTCCAGGAATTCCAGGTGAATCCTAGTTTAAATAAATATCTACTGCACTGCGACCGATTGTTTTTCTCCTGAACTAAGAGAACTAAATAACTAAAACATCTTTGTTTTTTTCCAGGAGCAGCCTCTAATTTCGACATTTACGCATTCAAGGTAAACTATCCTCTCACTACACCGGCCGTCAGTTTCATTAGTGCGTTGGATCAACTGTAAGAAGAATTTTCTTCATGATGTTGACCTTTTTCTGACAGAATGAACTGAAGGGAGAGCGTGGAGAGACAGGGGTGAAGGGAGAAAAGGGAGAGCCCAGTGGTGGATATTATGACCCACGTTTTGGAGGAGCACAAGGTCCACAAGGGCCTCCTGGCAAACCTGGCCTGCCGGTGAGTTCTGAATGAAACACTCGTCATATATTTATTGGTATCAATCAAGGCTGAGAAATAAAGCCAACACAGAAGCGTCAAAAACTGCAGTGAGTCGGTGACCTGAGGTTGTCTCCAAAACATGTCAATCCCCAACCAGCCCCATTTAAAATCATTTACAGCAGAAATAAACATGTTTACAGCCTGGTACAAACACAGCTTTGGTCTTTATAGCCAACTAGCTATTCGTGACAACTGGAGCGGTGATACATTTTCATACTACTCACTCTTTTAAATGATATTCAGGCATTGAGTGACAGCTAGCTGTCTAACCAGCTGCACAGCCAGGCTTTATTCAGCCTGCCTCATTTTTGGATTAACAGTTTGAGCAGAGTCAGGCGCTGCCAAGATGTCGACGGCTGAGGCCACCGACTGAGCTTCACAATGGCTCTTCAAAAACCTATAGTTGGTGTCTCAGAAGCTACGGCCATGTTTTATACAGTCTGTGGTGTTAACGGCTCAGATTTGTGGATTTTCCTTTATATCGAGCACATGAGTTGTTAATACATGACATTTAGACAAGTGATGTTCCTGCAAACTTAAGATTGTTCTCTTTTATCTTAGGGTCCAAAAGGAGATCCAGTAACAGGCCCTCCTGGACCCCAGGGGCCACCAGGGTCTCCAGGGGTTGGTTATGATGGGCGTCCAGGTCCTCCAGGACCACCTGGACCTCCAGGACCCCAATCTCCCTCGCTTCCTGGAGCTGGAGCATACAGACCCAATAACCGTAAGTGGCTTTTTCTTTGATGGAATATTGTTGATTTCTCTAAACTCAACGTTCCTGAGGACATTTTGAAGAATACATTAAATATAGCTTGTAATGTCTTTGGGATTGTTCCCCCTTTAAGTAGTGTGGAGGTGACGCCAAAACAATGTATGCCACCAGAGTCGTTCATGAGCCAAATTATTAACCAGCGTTTGTTTTCATTTGAAGCTGTCAGTATTCCTGGACCTCCAGGTCCTCCTGGTCCACCTGGAAGTCCTGCTCTCTCCTCTGGGGTAAGTGCCATCACCGCATTTCAATAATCCTCCAACTGTGACTATGTTATTGTTCGGCTGACACTGAGACTTAGTTAGTTCTGCCTGACGAAGGAGAAATAATTCTAAGAGCAACAAGCAGTCAAGTATCAGTGATTTCATTTTGTGTTTTTGATTTGCACAGGTCAGCGTTCTGAGGTCATATGACGTGATGATTGCTACGGCCAGACGTCAGGCTGAGGGCAGCCTCATCTACATCATAGACAAAGCAGACCTCTATCTGAGAGTTCGCGATGGACTGCGACAAGTCATGGTACAGTACTTTACTTTGCTCCAAAGAAAATGGAATGCTTTGAATTTAGTCATAGAGCTCAATACAAACACTTAAACCACAGACTTTATCATAGAGCTTCAGTACAGTTAGACTTGCTGCTGTATTTACTAAAAAGCATTTTTTCTCCTCTCAGCTCGGAGAGTACAGTCCCTTCTTCAGAGATCTGGTGAGTTCAACGGAGGAAAAACAAAAACAGAATAAACATATTTTGCCTTTTGACATTCACAGACTGTTTAATGTTTTATTCTTGTTAATTGTCCTTAAAGGAGAACGAGGTGGCAGAGGTCCAGCCCCCTCCTGTGATCCTGTACCCTCAGTCCCACGACCAGTCTCAGAGCAACGGAGCTGGACATTACTCTCAGGGCGGCTCCTCCATACGACCCATCGAGCCTCCGCCTCAGCCACCTGTGGAGCCCAGATACCCTCCGCAGTACGACCCCAGATTCCCAGACCCGAGACGCACGGGTCAGACAGATGGAGTATTAGCCACCCGGCAGACTGAGAACAGATACCCTGTGACTCCTCAGCGGAGGCCCAGCCCACCTGTCGTGCATCCCGTTGGTCATGCGGATGCATCAGGATCAGGAGTGAGTGTTTTAGATTCTATTATCTGTTACCAGTGCTGAAACGATCCACGGTTCAGTTCACATCTCAATTTTTGAGCCTTGGTCCGGTGTTGACCTTTGACTTTCAATTTTTGTTTTGGCTTTTTTAAATCAACGAGGCTACAATCTCGCTATGAAGATTGATTTTTTATCTACTTTTTAACTAACTAAACTGAGAGTCTTCAAAAAGATGGATATGAAAGAAATGCAAGAACATTTGCATTTTACGAACAGCACCTGAAAGCACCATGCAGAGTGCAGTCAGCTGTTTACTGAACGCGTCCAGCAAAAACTAAAATCCTATTAATAAAGTGAGTTTGGTTGAGGACTGTAGGAGTTTTTGTTGCAGAAGAACTTGGAAATCGATGTTACAGATTCGGTCTCGGTTTCAGAAATGTTACACCCCTATATGTTACTCATGTTAATCAGAGTACATCTAATATTGATAATGACTCAGCCTATTTTGCACTCCATTACATACAGCAGCTTGTCTAAACAGAGTACAAACTGCCAGACAGTGACACTAATTCTGAACTACCCAGGGGGATACATTTAGAAATAACAGCCTGTAGAAGATATTTAAACATAGATCTGTGTCTCTTTCCTCAGCTACACCTCATCGCCTTGAACGCCCCTCAAAGCGGTAACATGCGAGGGATCCGCGGGGCAGACTTCCTGTGCTTCCAGCAGGCTCGCGCTATCGGCCTGAAGGGGACCTTCAGAGCTTTCCTGTCCTCCAAGCTTCAAGACCTCCACACCATCGTCCGCAGGTCGGACAGGGACAGCTTACCCATCCTGAACCTCAAGGTGAGATACTGCTGCCGGGGAGGTGGGATGGACAAACGGGCAAGGACAGGGTTCTGTTTAATGAGTCCAACCGTAGATCTGACAGAATTTTTTGCACATGGTTGTTGTTTACTACTGTGTTTTCACTCCTTAATGAGAAGAAACCTGAAGAAATTACATTTAAGGCATCGTATTCTCTTCCTTGCAGGACCAAGTGTTGTTCAACAGTTGGGAGTCTATATTTGGTGACAACGCGAGCAAAATGAGGGAGAACGTGCCGATCTACTCCTTCGACGGTAGAGACATACTTAGGGACAGCGCATGGTGAGTCTTTGTTAGCTGGGCATCATTCTGATTGTTCAATAATCACATTAAATGCAGCAGCCTGTAGGCTAACATGTAGCTCTTCATGTAAGCCTTTACGTATATTCTGACCTCTGTGCTTGTTTCTATTTTTCCCCCAGGCCAGAGAAAATGGTCTGGCACGGATCGAGCAACAAAGGCCACCGGCAAACAGACCACTACTGTGAAACGTGGCGAGCGGGCGACCGCGCTGTGACCGGTCTGGCATCGTCGCTACAGAGCGGCCACCTCCTGCAGCAGAGCTCCACCAGCTGCTCCGGCTCCTACATCGTCCTCTGCATTGAAAACGCCTTCACAACACACTCCAAAAAATAAATCCCGTCCATCCTGTTTTTGTTTTTTTTTCATGTTTTTTTTTTGTTCTGGGCCCTAGTTAAACACTTTTTTAATTCCCTGGTAACACGCCTTGTGAACATGTGGCGTCGATGAACTGGCCCTGTGGCTCTTTGCCTGGCAGAGACGCTTTGCATCGTCTGCTCCTCCCCTCCACAAACGCCAAAGAGATGGGTCGAACAGAGGGGGGTGTTGGTCCTTTTTCTCGAGGGCATCGGCACATATTTTCTGCAAGGGGTGAAACGAGAGCGGAGAAGCTAAACGCGTTCTCAAAATCGTATCCATTTTTAAAAAAAAGAATTCTGTATATTACATGTTTGTCGTTTGTGATTTTCTTGTTTATTTTTTTGACATTATCAATGTTTTACCTTTTGAAACTGTTTATAATAATGCTATATCCATCCTGTTATTGGTTTTATTTTTTTATTTTTTTTAGGTATTGATCATTTCCACCATTTGTTTTCCAATTTCATGATAGAATTGTGGGCTATGACGGGGTGCAGCAAACTTTTAAAGACTATTTTAAAAAATTTAAGAAGATACTAGATATTTATTTTTAAATGAAGTTATCTAAGAACAAAAAAAAATGATTGGAAAATGAAAATAAATGCGTGACACCCTCATTTTTATTCTACACAGCACAGACCATTTAATTCTTCTTTAAAAGAGCTTCTGATCTGAATCTGTGCCTCAGTACACAAACCAGGACCGCTTTTTACAAAATAAGCTCATATAATGAACCACTTCTTTTGTATTCATTATTCCACAAATATGTAAATGTCACAGCCGTTTCTGCTCAAGTGCGTTCGGATTGCTTTTACTTCACGCTAAATTTAAATGACCTTGTTGGACACAGACACCACTGTAATGAATAATCCCACATCCAGAGGGCAAGACTTCTTCGAGCTGAAATTGAGCCTTTTGAATTGAAAATGATGATTTTTTTTTTTTTTTTTTT
>CAEMYA010000455.1:1495705-1527176 GCA_903131615.1 Diplodus sargus
TTTTGAATTGAAAATGATGATTTTTTTTTTTTTTTACCACTTTATTAAAAACCTATCAGTGAGTAAGCTGGAAAATGATTAGTTTGCTGCTAATCTTTGTTGGACTGATTGCTGTCACGGATGTTCGGGGACAGGAAAAAAAAAAAAAAGCAGTATGTTAAGGAGACAGTTTTTTTGCAGTAGCCTCGCATCAAATTCAGAGATTAACCTGGACCTTTAGTGCTACTGATGTCTTGACTGAACCTGTGGATTTCCATTTTTATAACAAAATTGTGCTGTACTGTTTCTCCCAGGCACTGAATAAAAAGTCATTTTCAACTACAACAGTAATGTGACGGACTGTACGTAGGTGGGTTTTTTTTTGCTCTGCTGTCGACCTCTGACAGCACCGTGACCTTCGTACGTTTCACTCAGCTGCCGCGACCACCGGTCTTTATGTCCTCCTCGATGACGTGCTGCTGGTGGCGTTGACTCCACCACAAATCAGTGTCGAGAGAGAAGCTCGTACATCATGTGTTCACCTTCACAGTTAATCTACACATGTGAGTTAATTCAATTTAACCATGAAATCGAAACTACAGAATTGCTGTTTGTCATATATATTGACTTTTCATCTCCCACGTTATGTGACAGAACAACCACAGAAGTGCTTCTTTCAATGCTTCTTGTTGGGAGAGGAGTTCCACTCTTCACTAATTAGGACACCAGTACAGCTGCTCCTGAGTTTGACATTTAAAAAAAAAAAAAAAAATGAAATTACCCGGCAATCATGAGAACGTTGGCTGTAGGTCCACAAGTAAAGTGGATTTTAAAAGAGAGCTGAATTAGGTCACCAGTCATTGGAGATGGCTTATGAAATCCCCTTAAATCTCTTCTTTAAAGTTAGGAGGCGTTTCAAGATGATATTTGATTAAGAAGATTAATTTGAATTATTCAAAGTTGGCCTAATTTGGCAGTCACTTAAGAATGACGTGCCCGCCCGAGAGAGAGCCTCTCACATTCAGGTGGTGACAGTGGACGGTAACTTACTTATCCCTTAATACGAGGCCCTGAGATGAGATCACTCTGGCAAACTGGCACGGATGTGATTGTATAATGAGACAAATCACAGAATACAGCAAAATATAATGGCCACGGTGTCTCAGATATTCTTCTACATTACTGTACTGTATTATTGTACTGAAAGGAAACCAGCTCTCATCTCTGTGAAATGTGCAGGTACTGTAACACGGCATTTACATTTTTATTTTTTTTTCCTAGTGCAGTAACTGGAGGATGGAGGCAGAACTCACTGAGCCGCTGGGCGACCTTTTCTCGTCCTTGACAGGTCGAGGGACAGTCCAGACCATTTCACTCACACTAGAGTGGAAGTCAAGACCCTCGGCCACAGAGACAAGATCAGAGACTCCTTCATGCTTTGTGCTTCTTCAAAAATAAAAGGTCCATAGCTACTAATATACTCTCAAGCTGAGGATAAGATACGAACATTGGAAGTCTATTAAATAGTTGTCTTAGAACAAGCCGAACCATTTCCAGTCTTCATGCTGTCTAAAAAAAAGAAGAATCATATTTGAAATGACGTTTGACGGTAAGTATGATAAGATATACGACTAGTGTAAATGATCATTTCTGCATTTTTATTTTCACTGTTAAAAACTATGAAGATCATGATGATGTGACATTTGTTGCCGTCTGCACCAAACAAACATGTTTTCTTACATCTGGAGACAAGACTTGTAGACCATCGCATCACTGGAGAACGACAGTACTGCATCATAATACGTTATCCAAAAATATGCAGCTTGTGCGTTGAAGTTGCAATTTTTCTATAAATTGCGCAGCTCGCGTACAAAATTCTCTCTCGCTCACTAATGAACATTTTTAATCTTATTTTTTCAATTTGTACAAAAACAAGAAACACAAGAATGATGAATTGTAGCTGTACAGGGAGTTTTGTGCGGGCCAATTATTCTTTTCCTCAGGGTGTTTTCAATGTGAGGTTGCCAGACAACCAGTCAGCAAACAAAGAAGATATAATGTGTTAACTGGAGTGTTCAGAGGCCTCCACCTCCCTGCTAGTCAGCACGATCGGCGGTGTTGTGACTGCTGGTCACGTGGTCTTTGCAACTTTTAGAAACTGCAGGAGATGATGTGAGGCCCAAACACTTAAATCTGTGGATATTTAATTACTGGCTCATATAACAAGTTATAGTGTTGTATAATAAAGTGCTGCATCAGCAGAGCTTATAAGTTTATTTTAAGATGAATATACATTATAATGATATTGTATTGCGCTTGCAAGCAAAGAACAATCATTCGTATTTGCGCCACAGGGCTGTGGAGGATGCGTTCATGCTGTGAATGTGCAGTTTCCGCAGGAAAGAGTTACAGCGTCTCCACAGCATTTTGGTTTTCTGTGCCATTATTTTAACACATCCAAGTTTAAAAATAGAGTATGGTGAAAGCTGAATATCAAGTGCCAAAAAGAAAAAAGAGAGGAAGAAAAAGAAAACAGCCACAGGTAAGTTTGGGGAACAACAGTCAGGTATGAAGAGCAGCAGTGTGTTATTAAGTCTAAATGCAACAGGAAGCACACAGATAAAAATAAACATGTAAAATTGCCCAGAACTGAATTTTTTAGTTTTTCATCATATTGGTGAGCACGTTCACGAGCATGAAACACAAAGTACAGCTGAGGCTTTCTTTGGGTCGGCATCTGAAAGTGTCGGACAAAGAGAAATTCTGACCTGATGAGGGGACTCGATGAAACGTCAGAGGATCACAACAAGTCAGTGAGATTCTTCCTCTGGGCTTCACGGATATCTGCACCAAATGTCACGCCAATCCAACCAAACGTCAGCAGAGCCGGTCACCGGAAGACTAGAAAAGGTCAGAAAATCAGCCAAGTCAGGAGGATTCATATTCTAGTGACCAGAAAATGTAAAAAATGTCATCCATGCAGATTCAGTGTTTTTAAGTACGTCTGCACAATATATCATTTTATGACCTGCAATGTCAGTTACATTCTGTTATATTGTCTTCCTGGATACACTAAACACGCCTGCACTTGAACACAGAGGACAGTAAAACTTTGCTGGAGTGAGTTTGTTCCTGAAGTATCACATTTCACTCAACTCATCCTGGAGTTGGTGTTAAATATCTGGAGTCTGACAGGATCATCTTTACTGGCATGTCATTTGAGAATCAAGTACAGCGTCTGCACCCACTGTGTGATAAAACGCCGGCATTCCCTAAAAATAATCAGTAAATACGGTCACTTCCCACTCGATTTCATCAAATCTGCCTCTTAAGCATCTCAACCCGCTGAGCAGCCTTACGAAAAGCTATAAGGCTTATATTAATTGACTGTGGAGGGTGGTGGTGGTGGTGGTGGTTTGGTGTGGGGGGAGGGCTCAGTTTTGCTGCAGTGTCCCTGTTTGAAAGAAAAGTAAACTAGCATCATAACTCCCCTGTCCAATTCCTCAATGTCCTTGTTGTTGAGTAAATCTTGAGGGAGAAAAAAAACTGAGTGAGTGGCGTGTTATCCATTTAAGTCTTCTTGACTGAGCGAGGTTAGAGTGGGCGGAGGGTGGTCGGGATGTAATAACCCACAGCTGGCTTTGCTGCGAAAGTGCCATCACACTGGCTGCCTGGGGAAAGCTATATTTAGTGGGCGCTAAGTAATAACTAAGTACAGCGAAAGGATCCAGCTCCGGTTAATGATACAACAAGGTGACAACCAGATATCGGGAGGGGGGACTTAATTACAATCGGGGCGGTCGCGAAAAAGCCACAGTTGTCAGATCTCTGCTCTGTGTTTAGTCGAGGCCGCTGACTCGCTGTCACATTAACCCAAATCTAACAATATCTCAGGGCACCAACAGCATCTTTACTTAGCGGGGAATTGTTTTGTGACCTCCTTCTGTGACAGGAGAGCAGCCTTATTCATAATGCACATATCTGCATTTATATACAGCGCAATAAGGGTGTAGTTGACATAAATCATCAGCACGTGTCCTCCAGTATCACAATTTTAATGCACTCTGCGTCTAACTAGACCAACATGTTTCCCCATCAAATGAAAGGATAATAAGGAGGCCCAGAGCAACATTTGTGTAGTGTCTGAAGTACTTAAGGCCGACTGCAAGCCTTTCACATTTCACTGACATTTAGATAGATAATGAGTAACAGTCTCCCAGTCTTTAAATCCCCTTGTGAATCTTCTGGCATTTACATCTATTTTTTTTTTTCTTTCCCCCCTTCCCGTCTTTTAATATTTGATGAGGAGGGATGTTATCCAGAGTGGATATTCCTGGCATTGTGCAGATAGGCTTTGACCACTCCATCATACCTGCTCTCACCTTTACCCCGACCCACGTATGTTGCTCTAATGCCTTTTATCACCTCTATATTTGAATTTTGGAGGCATAATTTTGATGTCAAGGTAAAACCCGCCTCCTGTCAGCCAGTCCTCAGGGACACACGATGCCTTCAACAGACCAGCTGCTCGGCCACGGATGAGCCTGTGCCACCTAAAACTGAAGCTGGCACACCCAATAAAAAGATAAGAAATATGAGTTAGCAGCAAATTAAAAAAAGAAGAAAATCTGAATATTATTTCTCATTATTCCTTGTTACTGAAAATTAAGGGTAACCTTGGCGAACACCTTCCCTATATGCCATTAAAGACAAAGCACTGTGGACAAGTTTTTTGAGAGGTCATGCAACGAGAAAGAGAAACAGATAATGTTAGTAGGATAAGAGTCGTTTACGGAAAAATTCAGAGTAGGAGATGCTCCTCCTGGTCCACAACCAACCAATCCAGCCACGGCCCCAAGCTCCTGTAAAGGCGTCTATATACTCCCTTGACATATCATAATAGATACGTCCATTACAAACAATATTAGAATTGATGTTAAGCAATACAACCACGAGAGGCCGTCACCAAGTTGCTCAGAGGTTTTCGCAGACTTCACTTTTCCTTCGCCACCATCAACTCACAATCAGTTCCTGTCCGATCTCCTCCCGGCTGATCTGTAGTAACTGTTCATCCCTGTAACAATCATACACATGTTTTAAAGCATAACCTCAAGAACCTCCCCTTAAAAAAGTTCTGTCGATTTTAAAACTTCTCCCTTTTGTCCTTTGGTCTTTCCTCTCTTGAAGTATTGGCGACACCGGAGGTACTGCTCAGTATCCGTAAGCTTTCGGAAAAGTTGCAGAAATATTATAAATAAACGGACAGAAGGTTCCGTCCATATCCGTATCTTAGGCTGAGCATAATGACCTTTAACCTGACCGCTGCAGACACATCTCCTACACATGATGCCTATTTGAATCGTTAAGGATCTGTCAACCACGAACAAGCATGTAGATGTTTAGTGCAGCTGGCCTCCGCCATCTTATGTTGTGAAACAATGGTGGACTAAACCAGTTGACCTACGCTGCCAACAACGCAATGTACAAAAATGACTGCAGGCAAATCCTCTGAATAACTAAATAACATTTGATCGCTCCTTGCTTTGGCTCTCGCACACCTTAGATCCCACAGGCACACCTGAATGAATATTTCAGGGTTACTCTGCTGCTGCGGACACGAACAGATCACGACTCCCCGCGCCGGCCAACACTTTTTTTCCCCCTCGATCACCGATTTCCTCTTCCATAATTGACACAATGTTATTAATGGGATCTGCGCCTGTGCATTTGGTTTAATGCATATTTTATGCATTTTTCCAGATGAAAATGTCACCGCAGAGAGGAAGAAGAAGTCTCACCGAAAAAAAAACGATGAGCCGAAACACAACAGCTCATGAACGGCCAACGGCTACCGTTTGGTACTTTTTCTTCCATAAAAACACCCTAAAGCCAGTGGTTATGAGATCTTATTTCATGATCAACCTCTAAATAACCACTAAAAACAAATATCTGCTGATATCTATCATGCTTTCCCTATTCTGCATGGAGACCTCAGTGATGGCATCGTTTAGAATTCCCCGGGGTCGACTCCGCTGCGCCGGCTCACAGCTACCTCACCACCCTCACACAGCTCACTACCCGTGGTCATCACTGCAGCTGGCTACATATTCGATGTGACATCTCCTTCCATCTTCTAATGAATTTTTTATGTCTCTTCCTCTCCCACTCACACGCAGACGAGGGCTCGTATCAGCCCCCGCTCTGTAAATCTATGCTACTGTAAATTACAGTGTTGCCTTTGGATAGTGTGACCCCCCCTCTGCCCCGTTACTGCTATACAGATCGTTGTGCTGCGCGGTCCATACTGATTGGATTTGTCAGGAGACGTTGTGATGCACGCCGTCGACACACCCGCCAGATAATTCACAATCATTGTGTTGTGTGGATGCTACCGAGGAAGGGGAGGAAAATCATGTAGAATATTATAAATACCCATGAAATTATTTTTTATGAGAATGAATTAAGCATTTATGTCCAATTTTAGACTCCAGAATGGATTTTTTCCTTTTTTTTTTTGTTCTCAGGCATCTGCTGTCTGGCGATATCGATTTTAAGAGAAGAGACAAACTTCAGGATTTTTTTTTTTTTTTACTCTCTGCTAAACTGACAGCTTGATGCAACACTTGTGCCTCGTGAATATCCGACCATGTTATAATGCACTCACGTACTGACAGTCTCATTGATTTTCAGGGCCCCTGCAAACGATCAGTCAGAAGGGGGAGTAATGCAATAATCTGCAGGCTCGACACATCGACGGAGAATTAACACATTAAATCTGATCATTTCATTAACTTAACCTGAACTCATCACATGGCTCCGTGTGATTGAGTCGTATGTACAGCGTTTACGTGTTTCTTGTTGAACAGAGAATCTTCTGGACTTTTACTCTCAAATGTTTACTAGCAGTGTTACTGTAGTGCACTTGAACATAAATGTTCTGGGGATTTTTACCACGCTGGTTCTGAAGTTATAATAAGTGCCTGAGTCACTTCAGTGTGAAGAGGTCTGAACTGAATGCTGTCAGATTTATGTACCGGCTGCAGCAGCAGAAAGTTCAATCTGCGCACACACAGAAGAGATAAACTGCACATTTTGCTTTGACTCAAGAGTACTCCGATATATTCTTCTGAAAATTATTTCTCTGATTAACTGATTAGTTGACAGCCAGACAACAGAAACCAATTTGATTACCAATTAATGCATTCTTTGAACAAAAGCGCCAAATTGTTCCTCGTCCTGCCGTCTGACTGGTGATGATTTTGCTCCCTCTCCTCTGTGACTGTCTTCAGGCTTTTTGACAGACGGTTAAACAACACAAGCAATTTGCTGACTTGACCTTGGGCTTCAGGGAAACTGCTGTTTTTCTGACATTTAATAGACCAAACAATCAATCCAGAAAATAACTTGCAGATAAATGAATGATGAAGGTTATCCTGAGTTGAAGCCCGACACTCAATTATAATATCTAATGGGAAAAACAGCAAAAACTTTTAACTGAAGTTTCCTACGTATTCAATAAATGAAATGATGTTAAGAAAGGGGAATTCTGCTATTTATTTCTAGTTTCTGGTTATAAAGAGATCTTGTTGTAAAACAATAAGATCATTTTGAAAAGTTGCCCGAAAAGATTGTGTTGCAGCCACTGCAGGTTGAGGCGATCTGCAGAACTGATTACAGAACTTTTGGTAAATATGAATCATTGACACACCTCAACATATCTACAAACAACATACAGAGAATCTCCTTTAATTAAATGCAAAACGTTACGCAATTTTTCATGCCAAGGACTTTAGTTTCTTTTTGCTGTGGTATAACAGAGATAGTATTGTTTTATCTATACACATATTGTGTTGGTTTTGTGACCAATTTCCAAAAAAATCCCATGTTTGAAGGCCATCAAACCACTTTATCAGATCCATGAAGCCAGCAATGTTATGAAGTCCATATGTGAAAATGGTAAAAGAGCTACACACACTGTTGAGCCTCTTTAGGTGAAAGTTCGACAACTTGTGGTGAAGCGGAAAAAAAAGCAACTTCTTCCTTTATTCTACACACTTTTAGTAATTACTAGTGTTCCCTGGAAACCCGCTGGCTGACTGCTGTTTTTAGTTTGTATGTATGCCCGCACCTCAGAGCAGGTGAACTGGAAACACTCAAGTGCCCACATGTGTCCAGGGTTTACTCCTGCCTCTTGTTCAATGCATGCTGGGATAAGCTCTGGAGCCCCCCCTTCCCCCCTGAACAGCGGGTTAGAAATAGGTGGATAATTTTCCTCGGGGACTCTTTCTTTCACAGTGAAGTTATTGTTGGAGCTCGTGAACATTAGGAAGAAAAAAAAAACAGAGTTTCAGAGCAGTATATAAAAACCCTGCATCCCCCCACAGCTGGCTGCCCCTGAGAATTCCCTCCATCCCTCTGAAAATCTACCTTTCAGCAAGTCGCCGTGCTGCGTTTGCTGACAAAAAGGAACAACGGAAAAGTACTGCGTCTTTGCGCTGGTTTTGATGGAACATTATAGCCGGTGTTTCGTTCACTTCCCCGGTGCAGGATGAGGAGTGGGATGGTGATGTGCCTTTCATTCCTCAACCTGACAGTTCGCCATTGATCATTTATCAAGCTGGGCGCTTTCCAGAGCCATCGATTGAGTGTGGGGGGAGGGAGGGAAATAAAATAAGACTTGTGGAAGTGAAGTATGTTCCTTCGTGAAGCCGCGAGCAACACTGTGTTCTTTATCTTTGCTCAGTGTTGTTAGAGGAGTATTTCAACGCTGGAAAGACGGTCCGACAATTATCTTTGAACCTGGTGCTTTACAATCAGAGAGAACAGAGAAAAGGGACTGTGGTGTTACCTTCTTGCTCAAGAGGAAGAAAACCTCGAACAACCAGAATGTACAAAATCAACCCTGCTGCATGATGGGTAGCATCCTGCGAGTTGGGCGGTGCTTCATTTTGGCTCATTGTCCGTTTTGAAAAGGGGAACAGTACGGCGACTATCTAGTAACAAACAATCTGGTATTACAGCGAAACGGTACTCGAGAATATGTTTTTAATAGATGAGAAATAGACAATGAAAAGAAGCTTCTGTTCTCGCAACAAAGAAGACATTGTGGCGGTCGCTTCGGTTGCAGCAAAACTGTGATAAAAAGGCATTCTAGACAGAAATAGGCAACGTCGTAACAAAACGTGTCCGTGGATGAAGGCGTACAAAAACGTGCAAGTACAACCTGTACTTATGGAAAAAAACAGGCATCACTGTTGGCACTGGTGTTACAAACACAGCATTAGCAACACGGCTGCAGCTAGCAGCCTGGAAACGCTGATCTCTGTGCTGCAAAAAGGCGTGAGGAGTAAAACACCTGGCTGCATTAATAATTTAATCACTGATCTGGAAGAAAGAGGGGCAGTTTTCACCCGTCTCATGTCCCACTAGACCACAAGGTCCCTTTTTTTTCTTTTGTAGTGTGGAGTTTCCACAGTTACTCCCGTTGTTTCACCATTACCTGTGGATCGTGACCGGGGAACACAACGCCACTTCCTGTTTTGATTGCACAGTGGCAGACGGGTTTACTTGCCGTAAAGCAACCTAGGGAAACATCTGTCTGAACAGAGGTGAAATATCTGTTCCCTTTAAACCAATCTACACACAGAAGCAAAAACAACCAACCATATATTGCCAGTTGAATGCAGCAGCCCACATAGATGCAAAAGATGTTTGTTTTTTTCACGTAATTGCGTGATTTTTCTACAGGAGACTTTGCTTGCAAAATGTAGAGAAGTTGATCACTGTTCAGTTGCAGATACTACCAACACAGTAGTGATACAAAGCTGGTACAAGCTACAAAGAGTTCCCATTAAATGCTGAGCCCTGAACGTGGAGTATAAATGAACTGTACATGACAGAAGGGGACTGGTTATGTGGGTGTAGCCTGTGAACGTGAACACATGCCTGCATGTATCATCATGTGTGCCTCGTTTGACCGTCCATGAGTAATATTCTCAAACTCCAGCTGACTGAAGCCTCTCTTGCTGTCTGGCAGCAGGGTTTTTTTCTTTTTTTTTCTTGCCAGGTCTGCAGAGCAGCGTGCAGTGATACTGTGCTGGGTTAAGTGGCCCGGAATCTAATCACTCTAATGTCTGTTGCAGCCCTAAATCACACTCACTGGCTGGAGCGCAAGGGCTCGGTCTGTCCTTCAAAAAGGGAGGCTTTTCACGACTCCTTCCATATTCTAATTATTTCAACTGGATATGAGCTATTGCACTTATTGGCTGGGGCAAGGCACCGGCTGCTGCCACTTCCATTGGCTGCCTGGACACCTCTGAGCCGCCTCCCATTGGCTGCCTGGAGGAGAGTGGGAGGAGAGCTCACCCCATCCTTCCCCTGTGGCAGAGCGTGTAAATGTAAAGACTCTTTCTCTGCCTATTATCTGAGTGACTCGGGGTTTTGGTGTCTGCCTCCGAGCTCGTGTGTGTGTGTGTGTGTGTGTGTATGTTGGAGGGAGAAAAGAGATAAAGAGAGAGAGAGTAAGGGAGGGAGAGGCAAGCAGCGTTTCTTCTCCCCCCTTTAGCCTCCCCGTCTCCCTGCTCCCTGTCACTCCATCCTTCCTCCCCTCTCCTGGACCACCCTCCAGCCCTGCTTCGAGCCAGACCGAGACCCCCCTTACCACCCAGACCACCCCGGGACCCTTTGACTCTCCTCACTTCTCCGTCCCACCAACCAAAACAACTGAGCAGGTAAGACTCGGCTTATTCCAGGATTGCGCTGAGGCTTTCAAAAAGTACTTCCTGCCCTCTCCTCCTCCTCCTCCTCGTCTTCTTCTTCTTGTGCTCTTGTTGTTTTCTTTACACTCACTTGTCTCTGTTCCCTCTTGCCTCTCCGTCTCTCCTGTGTGCACATTTCAAAGTTTTCCCTGCAGCACTTGTGTTCCTTCTCAGAAAAAGTGACACAGTTGCAGGAGATGATATCAGCGAGGTCACTGGATCTTTTCTCTTCTTCCTCTGATATTCTACCCTGATATCAACTCCCCCCACCTCCCTCTCCCACCACGCAATCGCTTCATCTTCGTGTCTTTTGCATTCTCATACCCTCTGGCTCTCAGCATGTGCGAATTCAATATGAAAGTGAGATTAAGTCTTTTTTTATTTTTAAGTCAGCCCGGAGCGCGAGCTGACAAGGACAACATGCTGTAATTTGTTTACGGAAGATGCGTCTCTAATTGATTTCTGAAAAAAGTGTTTACGTTAGTTGGTCACAGCTATTTATAGGTGCTGACGTACCAGGCACACGTGCTTTTTGCTAGGCCACTTCCCCTAATGCCGGGACAGAACACAGGACCGTCCACTGGCTACAGAACGCATGACATTGCACAAAGTGTAATGACTTTACGAGGCAGTGACTTGCTTGATTGAATCAAGCAATCTTTCCGGCAGGAGAACTCCAATATTCACATGGTCCATAAAGCATTCCTGGCAACAGCCGAGGAGGGTAGAAAAAAAAACTGCTTAGTTCTTCATCCGCACATCCTGTACTTTACCAGGAAGGGGAAGTGGTGTGTGTGTGTGCATGTGTGTGTATTTGCGAGGGAGACGGAGATACTGCTAAAGTGCTTTAGACATCAATACTGGCAGCCCTGAGTTTTTAAAGCCACTCTATCATATCTGAAAATTGGGCCTTACAACAACGTCAACAGCTGAGCAGGTGCTTCTCCGGACGTGGTGTCTTGTTTCCTTGGAGGGTTTTTTTTTTTGTGAGGAGGTGTGTGTTTAAAAATGGCCGACAAGGAAATGTGTTAATCAGAGTTGATCACATATTATAGAGGTGTAACAATCCACTTTTTTTCAGTTCCTATCTGATACCTGAATTTGGATATCTGCTGATACCGATGGCAGGAGCTCGTTTTTCTCGATTATTATTATTATTTTTACGTCTACATATTTTTGTTAGTTTTATGTGCAAGGTAGTTTTGTCATGATACTGGATTTTCTAACCTCGACAAAATTCCTCGATATTTGACACCGTATCCGATACCATGGGGAAAAATTGACAGAACATTAGGGGCATAACATTTCTGATATCTGTTAAAAGATTAATAAACTGTGTTCTGGGCGTTAATAACAGCGTGTGAGTTAATTTTCTTCTGGAGGAGGGATGTTGTAGGCAGCGCTGCATGCGTCGACTTGCTGTTAGGAGAGCGAAAAAAAAAAACTTAGTACTGCAGAAATTGAGTAGTGAAGTTCAAATATTATGTATTGATAAACTTATTAAAAGAGCAACAAATACAATACAAAAATGCCAGAAATTAACAGACAACATTTTCCCCCCCTTGTGTTTCCAAGTGGTGTTACTGTTGGCACCACTGTCACAACTACAACAACAAAGTTGTAAATAACATAACGCGAGTCGATTCAAATATTTAGTCTGCAATAAAAATGGATCACTGGTTACCCTTCATTTTGCCAGGTGACCCTGCGCCCAGTGGGAGATGGAACAGTGATAGGAAGGGATCCAATGTAAACACTGATGGTTTCATTCTTCTATATCCTTTAAATTTTGTAATCAGCATTAACTTGATCATGATTCGCTGAAGCAGACCACTTGTCTATTGCCGTCAGTTAAGAAGGCTACAAACAGGCGTAGGTAAACAAACCAGCATCACCTTTAATATTTTGCTTAAACCTTAAAATATCAGGCGCGCAGCAAAACATTATCAACTATTAGATTTGATAGATTTCTGAACACGAGTTCTAATAAATACGAGATTTTTCAAGATCCCGACATTGGATTGGAAAGGTCACTAATCAAACATTTAACTACTTAATTATAATTTTACACCATCAGAGACAGTTAGATACAGTTTGTATCCGCGTCTGTTTGTTTGTTGATTGGATCGTTTCTCAGTAGGATTACCCAAAACCTCTGTATTTCCACCAAACGCAGATGGAGGATGTGTATCGGCCCTGAACAGATCCTCATTAACTCTCGGTTCAGGTCCAGTTAAAAGGATGGGTCCAGGATATTTCTTACTTTCTTTCACAAGTTTAGCAAATTTGTCACGGAATACTGCATGGATGTTGATGAAAAGAAAATTTGGCTTCGATGGGTTAGTACAATTGGAGAGGATCGTAAAGCTGGTGATCCTAAAATATGGTTACGCAGTTAATGGGTGATACAGGGTTACACATTTTGGATTGGCTTCATTGAATTAAAGGGGACTGTTGGGCCTTGGCGGAGGTATGCGCTCTATTGAGGGTCATTCTAGTTTACGTTTGTGAATGAAACCTATATTCCCCAAAGTATCTGCAAATCCAAGAGTCCTCAGATGATGAGATTTAAAAACAACTTTATTCTAATCCAATCAATCGAAAGTCGGACATCTTAATGTGCATGTTTATACTATTTTTGCTTTCAACTTTAAAAAACAGGCTTCCTCTATTAGACTCTTTGACCTTTTCCTTCTGTGATGATCACGTTCTAATTTAAGACAAGAACAGCATCTGTGACAAAGCCTCCTGGGAATGACGGTCTTCCCGACAGGGTTGTCTCGAGGGAGTGCAGCTCTCACTGTCTGCAAGGCTTTTATTCTGAAATCCTCGACACTTTAAATTTAATTCCGAGCGCCACTTTGAGCTAGCATATTTATGATGTTTTCAACCATAAATATGTCAATGCAGAGCATATTTATGATGTCGCTGGCCGCGTTCACATATTCATCTGCTCAGGTGTTGGCTTGTTAGTTTATTAGGGACGTGTAAATTGGGTGTCTTCACTTCTTGAAGGAACACGCAGCTGTTTGTGAGTGCTGCCTTTTAGATGCTCAGCTGGCTCGAACCGAAAATGCTCAAGCAAAGTCACGACTGCTCATCCTCCACATATTAACCCTCTCGTTTTCATGTATCGTCATGAAAATGAGATATGAGAAAAACATTGATATGAGGTCTTTAAACCTGAGTTTAGAACAACAGATGATGTATAGCCTCACACAAAAAGTTATTTTACACTTTTAAGACTTCTTTAATCGTTTGGCAGCTTCTGAAATGGACTAATTTCTTTAAATCAACATAAAGTCCAGCTATATTTAAGGAATTTCACTGTAGATATAAAACTTATGAGAACTATGAAAGAAAATAAATTGGCCTTGCCTTCCAAACATCTATTTTCTTCCTCCCTAGCAGCTCCTCTGCAGCCCACAGTTAATGCACTTACTGCACATCCACTCTTTCAGCGTAAGCTCTCATAAGAATGCATACGTGAAATCCCTTGTAGGACGAGATATTTATGAGCCTCGTGATGTGTTTGCACACTCCTGCATGCCTTCATAAGCCACTGCTCTGAGCTTAAGTTGAGCTGCGTGCAGTTAGCGCAGACAATGAGTGTGGCGCACCGTGTCAGAGCAGTTTTACACTCTGGCGTCACATAATGCCACAGATGTCAGTGCGGGGCACTAAGGTGTTGGGGAGGTTTGAGAATTGATTTGAGCAAAACATGGAAATGAAAGTGGCAGCACGTGAAATGTGAGCGGACTGGTTTTGTCTCTCAGATAAAGTCACTGGGAGAAGATGGCACACGACTCACCGGTTGATCACGGCCGATTATCTTTATAAAAACTTCTTCCTCTAAATTCATTTTTAGTGTGTTCCTGTTTCCACCACTAATTTTCCGTTTGGAACAAGCACACCATAAAAAGATGGATCACATGCATCCAGTATATTCAGTAAGCTCTGCTTCCTTCTATGTAAAGCCAATGCTCTGCAAGCAGCTGGCCCTTTGTGCCTTGGCCCTTTCGAGCCTTTCCGGATCTCCCGCTGGCCTGGCTCAGGGCACACAGTGTGCCGGGAGTTGCCGGGGTAGAGACTGGATCAGTGTGAACGAGGCCATCGACACTGACTGGCTGCTGTCTTGGTGGCTGTCGCAGAGTGATGGAGGGCAAATGGACACAGAGAAAAAAGGCTGCAGAGGAATCAGTGTGTTTGGGCTGTCGGATGCTGACTTCAGAGTAAATGGGATGGAAAACTACAAAAACTAAAAACTACTACTACTGTACATTGGCATCTAGTTTATCCTTACAGAACATTTTTTTTTAAAAATTCCCTGCCATCTGAATTAAAATATGGTTAACTGTTCTTGAAGTGTACATCATTCTCACATGTATTAAACTGCTGCACATGACGTGGTTTAATCCTGAGATTATGATGCTGCAAAATGAGACAAATGAAACAACATCACGACCACAATGTGGTGATGTATAACTTGTGTCTTTAAGAACTTGTGGTTCACAAAATGTTTTGAAATACTAACACAACTCAGACTATAAGAGAACTATATGAACTATATGTCAATGAATAACATGATAAAGCTTCACGGTTGATTAACTTTGTTGTAAATGTTTATCAATCTCTGTTTTGAATATTAGAACAACATTTGAACATCAGGTTTAAGGGTAAACAATAAATTCTAATTAAATTCTTGCTGGCTTTTTTATCTCTTAAAGGACGTTTACTGTTCTGCTTTTTCTCAGTTTTTACTCATTTTCAGAATGTTTCATACTTTTCTATGAATAATTTGTTAAATAACTTCTAATAGCTGATGAAGACATTTGGTTCTGGAGCCGCTTTGAGCTGCATTTATCTAAGTTTACTCCTCCTACCTTCTTTTTTTAAGTAAGAAGCCTATTATGTGAGCAATGTAAGTCAAAGTGTTTGAAGCCAGAATCTGTCTGATGTGTACGTCTCTGAACATTTCTGTCCAAAAAAAAAAATCCTTCCACAGTAATGGATGCCAAGAAGTCTTTCTTTATCTCCATCTGCTTAACAGTTTCGTGCTGAGGCATTAGAGCCGGACCTATACTCCAACTCTGGTGCCGTTACAGATATTAGGGTGTAAAAGAAATTCATCCAACATTAATATGTATCAGCCAATCAGCAATGATCCCCTCAAATGTGGTTATTAAGGGATATTTAACAGCTTAACAATTCACTTTATTGTTCAAAGGTTCAGTTTACAAGACAGTTAAGTATTTGTCTCATTAGTCTCATTCCCAATTCATTTTCTGTGATTCTGCAGAAAAAGCTGTCATTTCAAAACATACGTGATGCTTGTGTACCTTCATCACATCTGCAGGCAAAAGTCAGCTGATATTACAGGTCAGGTTCTACTTAAAGTGCACGTTAAGGCTGATACAGGCATGATATCATCCTGCTAAATAGTTTGCCAGTCTCGTTTGCATACCGCAATGTGATCACCTAATTATACAGACCACCTGAGCAGCAAATATAAGCTACCAAGCCTGTGAAACAGATTATACATTAAAGGACTACAGCACCCACTGCCACTAAGACCTCTATATAACCCCAGTTGTTTGAGGTCAAAGTCACTCCCGTCCCTCCCGCCCTCAACAATCACACCATCAGGAGCACAGCAGCTGTTCAGCACAATATCAAAAACTACTGTAGGCTATCAAATCTTTGAAATCTTGCTCTGCTACTTTGCTCGTACTGCTGCAGCTCGCTCGCTGCTTGCATTTGTTGAAACTGCCAGCGTTTTCCTGCCATCACCCTGATCCAAACTCCACTCTATTCGCTGGAATGATATATTCGCTAGCTTGCATTTCCTGCTAGGTGAACACATTCCCACCTTCATTATAATGACAAATAAACTGATTACTGGAGAGTGCTCTACAGGCTCGGGAATGTAATTTCTTGTTTTCTACTGCTATGCTAATTTTCACAAGCAGTGCCAATATGGACTCCTGCGTTCATTACCAATCTTTATGGTTCGATCTGAAAACAGCGTGTTGTTTTTGAAAAAAATCTCTAGTTAAGGTGAATGACTGTCGAAGGGTTTTACCTTTCAGTTTGCGGAGAAAAAGCAAAACACAGAATCAACACGCAGCTGATCAGACACTGACATGGCAAACTGCACAACTGCAGCCACCGACTGTCTTTTACCTCGCGCTCCCTCGCTCACCCTCACTCGATTGGTAAGCAGTTCTCTGTCACCGAGCTCGGCTGTAAACTTAAAAAACAATCTATCGTGCGTCATAATTCATAACAGAATATGAGGTTGGGCGGGGGGGTTGAGGCATCGCTGGAGGCTGAAATTGAACGTGGCACATTTTTAGAAGTTGAATCTATCGGAGAGAATTATGATCTGTGAAAACCCACGGGCCTTTTTGTCTCTGTGCAGAAAGCCACCGGCTGATGTAATTTAAGTTATTGGAGGGTCTGCGAGATCAATCCGAGGATGCAGAGTCTGCATTGAAAAAAGAAAAAGAAGAAAATGGAAAGGGGCTGTGGGTTAAGACAAGAAAAAAAAAAAAGGTGGAGCAGGAACAGAGCTTTAGCCTTCCCTGCTGCTTCCCTAGCATCACTCCGGGTGGCGAAGCATGGTCATAAATAGGCAGCCCCTCTGCCCCCCGTGTTGGTGCTATTTTTATACCCGCTAATATATGGGGGGGGTTTTTGAGAACCGGCTCGAGTGGCGAAGTGAGGAGAAAATATTATTGTTGGCTTGGAGTTAAGAGAGCTGTGGTGATCAAAGCTCTATGCACATACCCATGGAGGAGAGTGGCTGTGTTAGTCCTGTGTCGTTATTCTTTTTTATTAGATTAAAGGTCGAATGTGCTCCTTTATGAGCCAGGCTGGGATCCAATCTGACATGTGTTGAAGCATTTCTATAATGGCTCCTCTTTCTTTCCCAGACTGTGATCGTGTGTTTTGGCTTTGATGTCATCGAGCTGAATCAGAGGTCAAAAGTTTGACTAAAGGTCCAAATCCCCGTCTGCGTTACTCTTCCAATCAGAGAGCACAGGCAGTTTTTTGTATGGAGAGGTTTTTTTTCGCTTGGTTAAAAACAACAGGAAAGGTGTGACGGTTTCCCGTGATTTCTGTGAAAACAGCATGGTGTTTGAGATGTGAGCTCATGGAAAACTAATTAATTGAAAGGAGATTCAAATGGAAGATGTGTTTGACATTTGTTAAGCACAACGGAAACGAGGGCTGACAGAGTTCACGAAGGGCTCCGGCAGACGTGAAATGTTATCACTGAGCTCAGATGATGGGGTTATGTTTTCATCCCATGCCATGAATTATTCTACTGTCACTTTAGGCTTTTTTTTATTTATTTTTTTACAATTTTGTTGGACAAAATCTCTCTTTTAAGTAAATGAAGCCATTTTATTCCAACTTTAAATCTTTTTTATGTGATAAATGGTTAATAATGATAATCTGCTGTTTTCCTGTTATCCAGTTTGTGATGGAGATCCAGTTATGCCTGCATCATGTAATGCAAATTAATTATTTAGCGATCTGCGTGGGACTGTTTTTAACATCCTGCACCCACCTGCGCACTCAGAATTTCCGACCACTCCCACCATCCCTGCAGAGATTCAATCCTGCAACAGCGTTTGGCAAATCTGTCTGCACCATCCTGCAGGCAGAATAAGACTCATGAGACCCCAGCAGGGTTTTTTTTGTATCTCTGCATGTTTGACCTCCATCCTGCTGGAGTATAGTAGTCATGTATATCATTACATATATCAAATTGAGTTTTGGTTTATGGCTTTCATAATAAGGGCTACATGATGAATTTTAACCCTGAGTCAACAGTGGGGTTCAGTGTACTTTACACCAGAGGAGGAGGGCTGTCTGGGTGCTCCAGGTGTTTGTTTTGTTGGTTTTTAAAATCTTTTTTTGATAGTTGTTACAAAGACTAAGGGTTGGGTTATGCTTGTTCAGAGCCATTCATAAAACATGTTGCTAACCTTGTCGGCAATCAAAACTGTTTGTAGTTGTTCTGTATGAAAGATCGAGTGAAACGCTGGCATGATGTTGTTCAAAGATTGTAGTAAAGGCACACCATCTGGAAGACATTCATTCATTTAGTTACAGTTGGTTGTTCACATTGAAAAGTGAAAGAACATCACTGAGAATTCAGAGCTAGAGAGAGAAGCTCAAACCCCGGTCTGTTTTCATGACATGGGTGTGAATGTCCGCTTGTTGGTTTCCTGAAAGCTACAGAAATGTCTGGACGCAGCCCCACCTGCCAACATCTGGGGTTCGGAAACATTTGACTGTCCTATGAACCGCTGCTACACAGTGAACTGGTCCCTTCAGGGTCAACAACCAAGCTATCATCTCTGTGGCAGGGACTGAAAGGGTACATCCACCAATTTTACACTAAGTGTGGTGACAGGACAAGTGAGTCCTAATGCATGTGAGGAAAAAAGTAATATAAAGCCGTTTGTGGCTCCAGCGATGTCACTCAGCGTCTAAGCTGCATTATAGGTGAGTTCACCATTTGATTAATGATGGGCTTGGAGGACAAAATGAGTATAAAGGTCAGGGCTGGTGGGAAGGTTCATACACTTTCACTTTCATCAGCTTATCACTCAGGCGATCAGGGTTTGGGTCCGTGTGAAGCCAATGGTTATTGGTGACCGTTTTATGGAAGCAATTGAGGTGAACCATGATCTTCCTTAATCTAACAAGTAGATTTGTTACCAGACATTGCATTTTTGTAATTGCTAACTGGAACATTGAATGAGACCATATTGTTTCACAGGCGAGCAAGTCCAACTGCAGTAGTGACACGATGGACTGGCAGGTGTGATACTGAGCTATGCTATAATGCTAACGTGCTGATCAGCTTGGCAGATATTCTGTGATGTTTACGATCATCACAACATTGGTTTGGTGGTGTGCGAGCATGTTATGTTTGTCAAATTTGATCCTTCAGCTTCATGGTGGTGCTACCTGAGTCGACAAAGTATGTTTTTCTCTCAGAGCTGATTTGCGTCCACATACAGAGCAGAATTCGTCACATCAGACACATGTGAGTGCTGAGAATCAGCTGTAACACAACACTGCTTTTAACCGTAGCTTCGTTCAAGCACCATTTTCTCAAACTGTCCAATTGCACATGAATGCACCACTTCGGGAGACTTTTCAATCGACTTTTCAAGAGCACTTTCAGACAGCTTTTTGGTGGAATAAATGATACTTTGAAAAAATATTTTATCTTGAATTATGGTGCGTGCTGTATCTGGAGAACGAGAGGCATTTTTTTTTCTCATCGAGCCAGGACTGAACGTGACATCTTTGGTTTAGTAATTGATGTCAAAATCAAACTCAAAATCTGTTACAGTTGAGCAACACTGGCAGCTGCTGCTGACAGTAGGGACTTGCATATAGTGCAGTGGGTCATGACAACACACAAAATGCACAGACGGCTTAATTTCACCCAAAACAATGCAGATTACACCTTCATTCACAGTGAATCTGGATCCATTTGTAGAATGTGCAGAGAGACGTACTGTGAGTTGCTATGCTGAATGTGATGATTCACATTAAATAAAGGCGAGCTGAATATTCACCGTGTCTTCTTTAAAGAAAAAAAAAACACATGTCTGCAGCTTACAGTGGAGAAACGCACGTCTGGTGATGTCAGGAGAAAGTGTAACAGATATTCTAAAGCTCATCTCTTAGCCCGGGCTCTTGGCACTCGCCACTGCCTCTCAGCGTTTTTGCTTGATTAAAAAGCGCCCAGGAGTTTGTAAGCGCGTGGTAGGTGCGAGCGCACACCCTGACAGCTTAACATACTGATTATTCAAGCCTCTTAGGCTAAGCCACGGCACTCGAGTGATGAACGTCAACTCCCCTCCCTCCCTCACAGAGTCTCGATTTCTCTCTCTCTCTCCCTCTCCCTTTTATTCTTAATTTGAAAGAGTGGAAAGCCAGTGACAGCTTGCAGAAGGCAAACCTGTTGTCTGGGAAGCAGAGGGGATCAGTGACACAGTGATTCATACACTGCCGAGGCTTTATTTAGACATAATCCCCCCCCTAACGTAGGGTCCTCGCCTGCAACTTCTGATGTGGCTGGCGAGCAGTAGCCAGGCTGTGTATTGTCCTATGGACCGCAAAGAAAGTCCCTCGAGTGGGCTTTAATGCATTAGCGTTTGTCTGATGTCCTCCTGGAGGGGTCAAAATATCTCAGATACACAAAAGTGGTGCTTTGTCATCAGCAAATTAAAACGTGTTTGTTGACATGGCTTGTGAAGGCTTAATGCAAAGGGAGCTGTCATCTGAAATGCGTCTCTCACCAGCCCTGTTCTGGCCCCGTATATGCACCGTGTTGGCATTATAGTTTCTGCATCACTGATCCGGTTCCATTTACTGCACTAAGAAAGGTTATTCTGAATTTTGTCGATTCAGGAACACAAAACCGTTTGTGTTTCCATTTAAAATGTCATTATAGATACACACAAGCATTTCTGTAATGGAAACAATGAACTGTCACAGGGACGTGTTGTATATCTGTTGTGTATTATGGGTTGCTCTGTAGTGTGCTGCCCCTCTCTGTACTATCTGGGCTGTGTGCACTCCCAGCTTGCTGGCGAGGCCTTGGCTACCACCACTGAGCCACACCTGACCGACAGATTGGCCCCAGCTGGAGGCCGAGGCAGGAACAGACACAGCAGACTCTTACCAAGTGATTCAGCTGCTATTGTAGACGTGTGCAATGAAAGAGTGCTTAAGAGGGAAGAGACGTATATTTTTGTACTGTCGTCAAATCCCATGAAAAGATCAAAAACACAAATGCTCGATGTTCATCTCAATAGTTTCCCGCTATCTTTCAAGTCCATTTTGCCATAAACTGACACATAAGAGCTCAGCACTGTAGTTAGGCAAACAGGAGTAAATAATGTGCTATTTTCAACCACGTATTTAGTGTGCCAGTACACAGTATTAACAGGTCCAGTGTGTAGGATTTAGGGGCAGAATATCCATAAATATGGTTTTTAATTACTGTATAATTACCTGAAACTAAGACTTGTTGAGTTTTCATTGCCTTAGATTGAGCTTTTTATATCTATAAAGGGAGCAGCTCCTCCTCCAGGGGGTCAACCATGTTGCACCATGTTTCTACGGTAGCCTAGAACAGACAAACCAGTCACTGGCTCCAGAGAGGAGCTGATCTCAAACAGCCGAGAAAACTGGCTCCCATGACCTGCGGGGGGAGTCTGATCAGATCACATACTTACCTGTCGAGCGTCTAACATTCATCTTCATCTTCACACCACATGTTCTTAACTCAGTTTTGTTCAACCTCAGAAACTTGAAACAAAATTAGCCGGCTAGCTATAATGCAGAAGCCAAGCTAGGAAAACCCAAAACACAACAGCATGGTTGAAAGAAACGCTACAGCATCTCTTTAGAAGAGAAACACTACCAGCGAAGTAATTAAGGTCCTACGGTGCAGGTCTGATATGAAAATAATTACTTGGACATGGGGACGTGTCGTGCATTGAGCAGCAACAAACTTTTAATTTTCCCTCCCACGTCACAAATGCCAACAACTCTTTCCTTTCTTAGGGCAACCCTGGGAGGACTCATTACTTTGCGCTCTCTGGTGGGGGGGCCTCCATTTAAATCACCATAGTATGAAGATACACGGCTCAGTTAACCATCAGCAATTGACAATAGCACTGTCTATTGGCCCAACCCTAATCTGCATAATGTTTTTAGTGGCTGCTGTAGGGCAGGCTGATAGACGAGGTATTCACTTGGTTGCCATCTGCTACTACGTGCCACAAAATCCTATATACCTCTTTGTTAAGACAGCCGGACCATAAATGTGGTATAGATCTTTGTCTTGGTTTTAATTGATTTCATTTTGAACCTCAGCGAGGAACTGGACCATATCCAAATATCTTGCAATAAAACAACATTTAAGTGTCTTTAAGATAAGAACATTCAGAGGAGAACTACAGACAATAGCTGAACTAAGCTATACAAAAGATTTCCAGTTGTTAGGTCATTCACTACATCAGCAAAATGTCTGTTTGACCTGCTGTGAACTTCTAGAATGTCTTCTTTAATTTCTGACATGTTCCAACTGTGTCTCTTCTTTCCAATCTCATCCTCCCATCTTGGAGAAGAAAGTATTGTACAGCTGTGCTTTCTGTTTCTCTGACACAGTTTTGCACGGCGGCGTCTTTATTTTTATATATATAAATATATATAATCTTTTTTTTTCTGGTGCAGCTTCCGAAGCATCCGTAGAAGAGGCTGCTAAGTCAGCGAGAACTCAGCCGAGTGTGCTTAAGCAGATGTAGAAAAGCAGGCGAGTGCTTCAGGAGCTTGAGAAAACACTTCCCCGGGTTGCTGCCACTGACGTGTACTCAGAGTCTTTGGTAGTGGGTTTGACAGCCTTGGTGAAACCCGGTAGGTCTGAGAAAGTAGAACTTAAAATCCCATTAGCCCATGCCCACCTCTTCATATGCACAACCTAATTCATTAATCACTAAAAATTTTAGAGCACCACCCCTTTGCCCAGAGGAGACATTTAAGAACTCCATCATGTATTCTAATGAGCAACATCTGGATGTCTGGTGGCCTTGAAACAATGCCGAAAATGTGCTACGACTTCTGTTAAACTAAGCGTCTTAAGAACGTCACTGTACAGCTGTGCCTTGTTGCACTCCTTTTTCCCTGCCTTCCATTTCTCTCCACATTAGGAAAGAGGAAATGCTCTTAACCCTCCCTTCTTCCTCTATTATTCATTTAATGGAAGACTGAAACTGTGTCAGTGCAACTGCTCAGATATTGTACCAGACCCGGTGTGCAACAGTGGCTCTCCCTCCCTCCTGCCTCCTTGTAGTCGTTGCTTTCTTGTGTGCACGTCATTTACCTTGTCCTCTTATCTCCTCTCTGTCATGTATTGTCACCAGATGACATTTGCAGGCCTGTTTGAGGCCGACGCCATCCGTTTCAGATCAGCATCACACAATGACAACAGTAATTGAGACAGCTGAACCCGAGCGTTCTCCCCTTTTGTTAAAAGAATCAGGTGCAGACTTGCTTTTAATTAGCGGACACACAACTTTCACAATCACGCCCATTCTGCTAACATGCATCCTCTGCTGTGGAGCACAATAACATCCAAGAACAGCCCCATAACCCTTGATTTTTTTTTTTTTTCTGACATTCTGCAGAGCTCGTCGAGAGCTGAGCCGCAATCTGTTTCCCTGCAGGCGAATCCAAAGTGGAAGCAGATTATTTAACCAGCGTGGTGTGATCTCCACGCGCACAGATTTGATGGAACTTGATCCATCGGCTAATTCGCTTTTGTCGTTCCGCAAGAGGGAGAGCCGTATGACATCATGATTACCCCCCGCGATCACTCCACCACACATGAGCATATTGCTGTTGTCGTGTGTAAACCTTGTAACTCCAACTTGTTGGGGTAATTTCCCTGCGTTTACTTGATGGGCTGCATTAAGCTTCGCTGGTTGAGTAAACTCTCGGGGAGCTCTTTGAAATAGCCACGGATGTCGGGCTACAAAGGCATTCTATACAGTATGGGTGTCTATACATGTCAAAAATGTATATGCATGGGTCTGTGTGTGTTTGTGTACAATGTGCAGAGAGGGGGAAAACTACAAAAACCAAACTGAAATGTAGGAGATTCTTAATTTTTTTTCTTCTCCCTCTCTTTTTGGGATTAAGTGGTTAAAGACTCTGGAACATCAAAGCGTTTCAGTGTCGTCTCCGTGTTAAGGAAAGGCTCTACGCTGAAGGTGTGAATATGTCAAATGCTGCTTAACGATGCAGGATATTAGGCATCCCCTGACACACACACACACACACACTACAGCTATATATCACATATGATTGGCTCTTTCACTTAAGTGGTGTATAATTGCTCCATACTGAGTTGTTAAGACAGTCGCACATTAACACACTTGATGCATAACTACTGTATTTGTAAATCTGCACATTAACCTCCTAATATCCGTTCATGGGTGCAGTGAGCAGCGTGAAGGTTTTGGGGATTTGGAGACATTTTTTACCTTTGATGTGTAGCTCCATTCATTTGCATGTACATCAGAGCGCCAAACCGCTGTCATAAGGTCTTTTTTAGCCGCTGACCTCATTAATGTGGTACGATCAAACGGTCTTTTATCGTATTTTATCTACCATTTAGCAATGGGGGACCTCAGCTAAAGGGTCAGAACGCTGCATGGGGCTGCCAGACAATTTCGGAGGTCGTGCCTTTATTTATGGATAACCAAAAGTCCTTTTGCATTTTCTGGGTGAGATGTGAAACTGAAACAGCCTGAAAGGGGGAGATCATTCTGCGGGTAGATATATATCAGCAATAGTCACTCATCACTGTTATACTGGTACCTGAATACATGTCTATGCGTTAAATGTCCTATGTGGAGTTTTTGACCACTAGTAGCGCCGAGGAGCAAGTTTCAAGTTCATACTGTGCACTCTCAGGTTATTGTTTCCCGTAGCGATGGGGATTTTGAAAACAGTAACTAGTAAGTAGTTGGAGTTGGAGCAGAACTGTTCTACTATTTGTGCCGGTCAATTGTCAAGTAATGAAATAATACACAAGTGTGGCTTGAATCTGCTCGTGTCCAAAGATTTTTTCGATTGATCAAAAATATATCACAAGCCGAAAACAATTTTTGTTTTGTAAGCTCTGAAAAGTTGACATTTGTGAGAATATTTTTAACTGGAGGTGATGGTAATACACACAAGAAGACATTAGCTTGGATTAAGGGATCACAAACCACAGAGGTCATCCTCTAATTGATGCTCCAGTGTAATTATAGCTGTTAATGTGACTACTGTAAAATAATGGCTCCTTTGTGTGCTTCTGTTTACGTGTGTGTGAGAATTAGAGGAAAAAAAAAACAACGGAGCTACTGGCTGCGTTCACGTGAGCTAATCCACTGGAGAGAAAAGAAGAAAGCTGAGTTAGTTCAACATCATTAAACGTGTAACTCGCCACCTTGGGGAGCAATAAAGCTCCATTTGCAATATGTCTCGACGAAAAGGGAGGAAATCAGGTAATACGCCCTGTCAGAAAAATTGACTGGTCAACAGTTTGCAACTGGTAATTTAACAGATTTATTAAAGCTGGCACTTTTCATCTGCAGAAAAATTGTAGCGGTAAGGGGAAAAACAGCTGTGCAATTTCCATGCACATAAGGGGGGGCTTGTCTCATGATGCATGAAACTCATTTGGCTGACTGTGTATTTATATAGAATTGGGATGTGTTAGACAGCCTAATAAAGCACATTATAGAACTCTACTTCACTTTAATCTGAAATACTGAAATATGAATACCCAGGCTGGACATTAGTAGAGCGATGAGGAAGTTTGCTTCTTCCCTGCTGGAGACGTCTGCAGGATTAATAAGGCTCATATCCTCTATTGGAGGCATTACATTAATGTTACTCATTTGGCAATGAGCAATAAGCTTAACTATAATTAGAGTGATATAATGGGGGAGAAAACATTGATAATGTCCTTTAATGAATCGCATTAATTCGTGTCTCAGTCTTCATTGAAGACAAGAAAAACTCTCTCGAGTGTTATATCGTCAAAGCTCATTTCTGTTCTTGTATCAGAAGTCAGAAACAGATGGTTCTGATGATGCAAAACACCACACATTATGGAAACAGAAGAAATAAAAAGAACAAATTTCAATTAAAAGTCTGTTTCACAAACAGAGCACCGTGCTCGCAGGATACACATTGTTCCAGTGAGGAACAGACTCGTGCCTGTAAATCTAAAAGAGGCTCATAAAATTGATTCAGCGGGCCGTGATTGACTGCCGATCTCAGAATAAATTGGTGGTGAGACCTGATTTATTGAATGAGCTGCTTGTCACAGCTGATAACACAAAGTTCTTCTGTGCAGCTCTCGAAACAACAGCAAGCTGTGGGTGACCCCCGACTGCTGGCGGAGGATACTGCACTCACTTCTCAAACTGAGATGAGAAATGTTAAGGCGTGATGATACATTTCCTGGGTAAAAATGTGGGTAATGGTCTCTGACCTGATTCGACAAAAGTGATTAGAGGTGTGTCAGGAGAACACAAACAAAATAATCTTCACCATTTTTCGGATAAATGTGTGATTTGTATTCAGAGCTCTGTGTCTCAGAAGATGAACTGATCTGAAATGTGATTTATCAGACACAGCAACGTCACAGCCGGTAACATTATCCTGGCAGGTGTCTCTGCATTTCTAAATTGACTCCCGAGTTTGTTCAGTGGACATCCAGGTAAATATTGGCCTATCACAGATACCAATGTCAGAATCAGATGTTGGAGATGTTCTGCGATAACTGATTTTTTGCAATAATGCATAATGGGGTAATGTGTAATTATCACATTTCTAGTTCATTTTATTGTTCAAGCGCGCAGGTGTGATTTTGGACAATAAACATCATTGTTAAGCTTTAATATTCTGCTGCCATTACATACATAACTTTGTCAAAAGTGTTTGATAAATAGAGGTAGGAATAATTTTACTGATTTTCAGGTTTTTACAGGTGTGGAATAAATAAATCAAACAATCAATCAATCAGTGACCGAGTTTGAGGGATAAATGAAAGGAAATATGTTTATGTATATTCTGTGTATCTATACAAAGAGTATCAGCTGATATATGAAAAGTGGCCCCAACGATCCAGTATTTGTCGGATTTTAAACATTTCTGTGATACAAAAACAAGAAGTCAAGAAGTCAAGTGGACAGAAATATTCAATTCTCTCTGGAATAAGCAGAAAAATTGCTTATATTACATTAAACTATATCAAAAGGGACCAGAATCATTAGATCAGTATTGTAAAAAAGTGACCGTACTTAAGTAACTTTATGGAATAAAATATTTACAAAGAAGCAGAGGAAGTAGAAGAGGAGACAAAAATCAAAATCAGAGAGAGGTCAGTGCAGGTTTTCGGTTATTGGATTTCAAGCTGTGACAGCATTTACAGCGTATCGAAGGTTATATCATTTTTTCTTCAATACAAAACGCAATATAGTCAGAGAACATTTAGTGAATGAGGTTTGATGTACTGCAGGAAAGTTGTGTTTCTATTTGTAAAGCTTGCATTTCAGCTCACACTGTACTTCTGCACGTGCTGCGTCTGCATTCTCACATTTAGGAATTCTGTCAGTAAATATTGAATGTCTTGTGTCAAAATCTTGCCATGTAAGATTCCATTTTGGTTAAGTTGGTCTTTGTGTCTTTATACATGCTGCAGTGTAGCAGGAAGTGTTGCTCCATCTCTGCCTCTTGCTTTTGGCACAAGTGACCCAAGTCTGTTCTTGCTGGGTTGCCAGATTTTTCTGCATCCAGCAGCCTCGACGGCCAAATTGTGGTCACACAGTCTATAGTTAATGCCACTCTCAGTTTTTTTGGTCGCTCAGAAGGCCAAGTTACAGTAATCTGTCACTCGTTAGGGTCTGTTCAGTGCTGAATGGCATTTAAATGTTCTCGGGATCAGGATCAGCTGGCTGAGGAGACTTTTTCTCTCCATCCTCTGATTTTGGCAGGTTCTGGTCGGTGGGCGGGTCTGCAGATTTTTATTATGTCATAGAAAAGTCCACATGCTGTAGCATATGCAGCATGTATATTATAATGTCTGAGCCATTCATCTCATTCACATCCTGCAATCGGTATTAAGGCTGCAACTAACAATTATTTTTACTGTCGATTAATCTGTTGATTATTTTGTTGATTGATTGATCAGTTGTTTGGTGTTTAAAATGTCAGAAAATGGAAGAAAAAGTTGTTGTGCGTCTGTGTTTTCCAATGAACAACTCTATGACAGTGATATTGACTTTCACTGTCATAGAGGAGGAAACAAACAAGAAAATATTCACATTACATGTTTTTTTTGTGCACCTTATCTCAGTAGCTTCTCAAACTGCGCTGCATATACAGGATCACTGGAGCACATGGGCGTACACAACATGGTATTTATGCACATGCACTGAGGTCTGGTGTTATCAACACACGCACATCGCAGAGCACAAACAGACCCTGCGCACACACAGTCCACTACCTGACAGTGGCTGTGATGAGCCGGCAGAACGAGCGAGCCTCTCTGGGCATAAATATGTCCAGTGTCAAGATATACAACTGGCAATTCCATCTCCAGCTGAAAGCCTCGCCGATTGCTTTTTTTGCACCTTCCCTGCAACTCACGCAGGCGTGCAGTACACGCAGCAGAAAACACAGCCCTGCACACATGAGTGCACAGCTCAGGATTATAATGCACACACAGTGATGGGGGGGTTAAATTGTAGAGATATCTGGCAACATGAAAACCAACTCTTAAAATAGAGATATTGCAGCAACCTTCAACCACGGAAACAGTCTTTGTCATAACTTTTAATAGATATCAATTAAAATATCTCTCAATAAAATATCCGTGTAAATCACATCTGAAACATTTTAATCCTGTGAAATATTTTCTCAGTACAGATGATATTAAAACATAAAGTGCAAACTGATCAACTAATACAACCAACAGGACATTTCATCCCGGTTTAACCTTTGGGCTCACCAAGCAGCCTCACCGAGTTCCTACATCATCTTTCAAGGCAAACCGGTCTTAAACAGAAGTGAAGCATGATGGATGGCAGGCCGGCTGTATGAATCATGCAACTTTCGATTAAATAAAAAGGTCAGTTTCACGCTTTGTAGCTCCCTGTGTCAGGGCACCTTTACATCTGATTCAATTTGAATTCAGAGTGTTACGATCCATTTAGGAGTTAATGGACATGTTGAAGATGAAAGACATTGTATAATATTTGAATGGTGGGCTGACCAGATGTGTGCCCTGCTCCAGTCTGAAGACACTATGAAAGGATAAGTGGGTGTACATAACAGATTTATGTATTATAAAAAGGACCACATGTGCAACTCTCCAGTAGTCTCACAGTCTTCGTTTAATTTTAAGTCCAAATATTCTGCATTTTGCACTTATTTTGAAAATGTTATGCTCATTTAAGAAAGTGCTAGAAAGTGCAGCTGGTGCGAGTGAAGGAGCCAAAATGTGTATTTAGCCTGTGTTACTGTTTATTATTTGTTTTGGCTGCACATGTCTTTTTTGGTTACACATCTGGCATTTGGCTCCTGGGTGTGGTACAAACATTATGTTCACTTCATGGTGGGAGTTGGACAAAGAGGGTGAATCAGGCTCCACTATCTTCTGCTGACCGTCAGGCCTTTCAAGTTAAAGTATAAACGGTTAAATGAATCATGGAGTTGTTGGAATGAGTCACAGATATGAGACAGTTTAGCCTCTTAGTGGTTTTTAAATAGATAGAAGTCGCTACAATGAGTGTTTAACTACTAAATGAAAATGGGTACTGTGGGTTTTGTTTAGGGCCGGTACTGATATCGATTAGTAGACAGGAAGAGAGAAGAGAAATCTTACTGTCAAAATGTAGAATAACTAGAGATGTAATGAAACTATGTACAAAAGTATTATACTCAAATACAGTTTGAAGGTACTTTCTCTTGAGTATTTCCTTTTTCTGCTGTTTTACACTCTCTCCACTACATCGATTTGATGCATTTAGTAACTGGTTACTTTACAGATTCATATTATTAAGTGTTTATGAGGCTTTTCATTGTGACACATGATCAATCGGATCAGATATTGCTGTGGGCATGATATTGTCTGATGTTTGTTTATTTTATCATTTGTTTATTATTATCTGACAGAAAAGTCACAGATATCAATAATCGAAAAAATGCTGAATATTGTCTCAGATAATTGGCCAGGCAGATAATTAATCTATCCTTTACTATAATTTTTTAAAATATTCAGAATTGATTTGTATTGATTGAATTTTTGGCAACACTAGTCAGGTTTACAGCACGTAGGACTTTCCCCCAGGAAATGGGAACACACCTGTTCTTCAGTCTGGAAAATCAGGATCCAGTGCACCGACAAATAAAACTACAACACGCATTAATAAACCATACATGTAAATGATACATTATTTATCACTCATTGCTGTAACTGGGAAAAGGAGATGGCATTTGAAAATGGTGACTACAGATATTTTCACACCTAATTAAATGTATAGTTTATTTCACCCAAATCGTTTCTGTCGAGTTTGATTGAAGCGTCTTTTACCACTTTTACTGATTCTGTAAGTGGAGTTTGGTAGATTTGGCGAAAATAGCAAAGCAACTGTTTCCTGTTAACAAAAAAGGTATTCTCCCACTCTATTAGGGATCCTGTCTGTAATGTTGTCAGACACTTAGAACAACAATCTGAGCCTGTAGGAGACAAAAACAAGGACTATTAGCGGACATGCTTTGATGGTTAAAGATGACCTTAAGGATCCCTTTGAAGCTATTCCAGCTGTGTTGCAGCTGCCAACAAAAGGTGATCCACTGGACCAGTTCCAAACCTCAATGTACCTATTAGTGACTTCCACTCCAGTTTATGTGCACATATCCTGAGGTATATTTTTGCTGTGCAGAGTGCAGAGCAGCATAAACCTGATGATGTGACGCAGCAAGTAAACATCAAAGTTCAAGAAGCTTTAACTCTCCACAAAGCCTTTAAAAGCAACTTCACCACTGTGTAATAGTTGTGGAGTTTGCCTCACGCTGAAGTTTTCACATGTTGTTCTCTAACAGTGTCAGTGCTCTGAGGAATAAAAAAA
>CAEMYA010000455.1:1527195-1553152 GCA_903131615.1 Diplodus sargus
AAAAAAAAACACCTCTGAAGCAAAAATCCCTAAAACGCAGCAGTCAAGAAAGCTGATGCACGCTCGCCAATAAACATAGCATAACTAATCCCTCCCCGCAAATGACAAGGCCTCGTCATCTCACACACAATGAGTGGTCTCCCTCTAAATGACTTCAAAGCAAAGCCACAACACAGACTTGAGTGACGGAGCTACATTTCTGTCAGGAGCACACAGGGTTAACTAAACGAGCCATTTCAGCGCCGCAGCATTCGCTAAAAAGCTTGATGGGGCCCGCTAAGCTCCTGTGATTGGCCTTTGTGTGTGAAAGTGACCACATAAGTGCTACGCAGCGCCTCCTGAGTGTGTTTGTAGGCATAAGCATTTCCTCTGACTTTTCACCAGCTTGCACTGTGTGGTTGTGCGTGTGTGTGTCTGTGTGTGTCCTTGAGTATGTATTGGTGTGTGGGTGTGTGTGTGTGTGTGTGTGTGTGTGTACTTGCTCACTGGTGCATTTGTGGTTGTTTTGCTGTGTGTGCATGCGTGTGTGAGAGCGCATCTGTGTTTTTAAAGGTGCTGCTTCGGGGTGCTGTGCAGTGTGTTCACAAAAACAAGGTTTCTGCAGCGAGGCATCTGGTGAAGGAGAGAATATTCACAGACTTAAAAAAAAGAAAATTCCTTGGTCAAAATATAGTCTGCAAATAAAATATTATTTTACTCATTTCAATTCAAAGTGATGTGTTGTTTGTAAGATTTTTAAGCTAATGGCCCAAACGAAATTACACATTTACAATACTCTCAGAAAACATGACGTCATCGATCTACTTTTCCGTGTTTTATGTGCACTTTTAGAAGTGTCTGTTTGTTGGTTGGTTTGTTGGTTGGTTTGTCCGCAGGATTAAACAAAACTTCTCAACAGATTGTCACAAAACTTGGAGGGAGGATGGGTCTCGGCCCAGAACTGACCCTTTAAACTTTTGATACTGATCCAGATAAAGGGTTGATTCCAGGTTTTTTTCTGACTTTCTTCATTTAAAGACCCATTAAATGTATATTTTATGTTTCCTGCAGAGACGGTTACGAAGGGTGAGAGTATTTGTTGAGTATAATGATTATGATTATGATTATGATAATATTTATATTAGCCAATGGCATGACTATACAATGTGAATTATGCCTTCTGCCATGCTGCTATATGTCAAAGTAGCAACTCAACTGTGTCACAGGGGCTTTGCAGTGCACATGGACTGAGCAGGACCTTATGGTGCATCAGCTGCCAATCTGAATACAGGGACCGTCATCAGTACAGTATCAATGTGGTTTCCTTGCTGGGTTTGGCTCCTGGCAAGAGTGTTAGCATCGCTAACTTTAGCTGCATGACTAAATAAGCAAGCAACAACTGTCTAAACTCTGACCATGGGGAATCCAGAACAAAGGTGGTGTACAAAGTGGCTGCAGTTGGTCTTGGAGTTTGTGTTTGGTCACGATGCCACATTTTTGTTTAATTACCTGAATGTCCCCTGCAGCTGACTTTAGCAGACCTGCAGCCACTGCTGCACTGGTTCACACACAACTGAACTCTCCTGCATGACTGATGAGGCATCAATAGCTTCATCGACATCTCTGTGTAAATAATTAGCTAGTTGGATATGTTGTTGTTGGATATAGCTGGGCCTTTTTCACCGATATCGGCTGGCAAATAGTGACAAATAAGGTGATGTTTATTCACCGGGGTTTACAGCCATCTTCCCTTCCCATAACTCATCCTCATTAGTGTCTTTGGCTGGGTCAGTCTTCACACACGGATGGCACAAAATGTATACTTTAGTATTGTGGCTGTTGATAAATACTTGACCTAATGTTCTTATTATGACAAGTCGTAATCTTTGCTGAGCCAGATTCCTGTCTGTTTCTTTGACCTGAGTCACAGCTGAACAGGCCTCACTGAGATCCAAAATGGAGTACAGTTTCCTCCTCACTCCTCACAGATTTGAGCCCTGGTGCCTCTGAAAGCAGTCACCAATAATCATTCTAATTGAATGCCCGAGCACACACAAGAAACAGCAACTCCATAATAAACATGTCCTTAGACGCAAACATTTGTTGCACTTGGTATTAACTATAAAGATAAAGAGTGCAGACAAGATAATGTTTGACATTTTCCATATTCCAGTATATGGTCCTCTGCTGCCTCCCTTCGAACACATCTTAAATGCTTCAGTACATTCATCTTTGAGAGAGAGAGAGAGAGAGAGAGAGAGAGAGAGAGGCGTTTCCCATCAGTGAAGGGCGAGTCCTTCAGTAGACGGGGTCAGTGCTCTAATCTGAGGAGGTGATGATATTGTGAGGATATTTAATGAGAGGATAAAAGCAAAAGCGAGTGGGGGGGGATGAGTATTAGCCTTTTTAGATATCATTAAACATTAATACTGTCATGGGACCGGAGCACACTGGGGTCCTTTTCATTGACTTTCATGCTGCGTGCTAATAGAGTTTCACCTCTGGGGACCTCCACCCCCTCCACCCCTCCACCCACCCACCCACTCAGCCCTCGGTGCAGCGCTAAAGCTGCAGGAAGATCAGATCGCCACCCCGCTTCTGAGGATAAGATTAGTGGGTCTGTTCATGTGTGTGTCTTAATTGTAGATTATGTGAGGTTATGAACTCGCTCTTGCTCCCTTTCTGTCTTTCTGCTCATGCTGTATGATATATGCATATTATATCTATTCTAAAAAACTATTAAAAGGCCCTCAGGAGACTTGCATATATTAATTCAATAGTTAATCCGGAGAAGAACTTCAAATACTTTCCTACATAATACTATTTTTGTGTGTTTTTTTCAGAGTGATGCTTAAACTTCTGCTCTGTTTTAAACCTAATAATGATGACGACTTCAGACATGAGTTTTCTCATGCTTGTTTTATTCTGTATCAGATCATCATTTACACACATTTTCTGTTAATTTGAGTGGATTTGTCAATGTTTATGCATCAACATGAGTCATTATTTAGAAACTGTTAATGTCCCCTGAAATATGCAGTTCAGGGCTGCAACAGTTTCTGTTTCTGATTAATTAACTGCTGTTTGTTTTGATGAATGATTTTTCTCTTTTAAATAATCAGAACGTAAGAAATGCCCATCACAGTTTTACTATAGGCCAAGGTAATGTCATTAAAGTGCTTGTTTTACTCGACCCACGCTTCAGAGCTTAAAAACATTCAGTATATAAAATGCCGTAAATCTACACAATTAAACTGGTACTGGGGCTTTGTTTGCATTCTTAAAATGATCAATAAATAATCAACACTTGCAAATACAGTCCGTCACCACCTACTTCATGACTATCCATTCAGTATTTTTCTTTGCAGTATTCGTTCATTTAACTCATATAGATGTAAATAAACCACATGTTGTTGACCATTTTCAACCATATACATACATATAGTGCACCAGAAACCAGTATTTTACTGACATAGTATGTAAATATGAGCTATGCATGTTTTTTTCACATCATTTGTTTAAACTCTTCTGTCCTTGTCTATTAGAACTGTGCAGTGTGTCCAGTCACATTTCTTGAATGTGAACACATATTTTTCCAATAAAGCTCTAATTCTGATTCTAATTCGGATGGTTTAATTGTTTCTCCTTTGTTTTGTAAAGGGAAGGTGGTTGGGATGACAGGGATGTGTTTTGTGTAAGATGAATAAATGTGACATGAATCTTTACGTCTCTTATCATGTATGAATGTTTCATGTGATCCTGATAGTAGGGGTTGACCGATGTGGCTTTTTCTGGGTCCTTAAATAAACGTAGTTGGTTACTTTCGGCGATTTCATATCATTTTATTGTTTATAGGCTATTAATTGTGATGTGTTACCAAACAAATAGCGTTGTGGGTGAGACAATATGTGAGAGGATGTTGCATCAGAGTCGAAGTGCTTATTTTATCTGCAATCTCACAGAAAAATCACTCATACTGAAAAATGCTGAATATCTTGATAACCCCTAACCCAGGCAGGCAGATAATTGTTTGATAGTATAAAATACGTTAAACATTATAACATATGTATGTTGGTCAGAGATTGTAAGAGCTTCCAATCAAATAAATGTAATTTGAAAACAAACGAAGCAACACATTTCTTAACAAATGATTTCAGCTTTACAACACACGTTGTTAATCTGCTGTTGCACCTCTGAGAAATATATCGGTAGTGGAAACATTTGTTCAGTTCTTAAATTATCTTTTTTAAATTGTGTCTTGCATCAATTTGTTTGGAGAAGAAAAACCAACAGTGAGACACAACCAGAAGATCTATCTTAAAGCTGTTTGTCACATGAAACACCAACAGAGGGCAGTCCTCCCCTTCTAAAGACGGAGCGCAAACCCTGTGTGTGTGTGTGTGTGTGTGTGTGTGTGTGTGTGTGTGTGTGTGTGTGTGTGTGTGTGTGTGTGTGTGTGTGTGTGTGTGTGTGTGTGTGCGTGCGCGTAAGCCAGTTACTGTACAGTCGAGTGTGGCTGGGAAGCCCGTGTGCTCACACATCTCAGTGGGGTCTGGGCAGATGTTGATGGAGGGAGCTGTTTGAGAACAAAACTGCAGTCAGACTGAAATCAAAATTATTATGTTAATCTCATTCACAGGATTCCATCTCCTCTCCTCCCCTGGAGCGCTGTCTGTCTGTCAACAACTCCACTGCACAATGTAAGAAGCATTAACGCACCTGATGAATCATGTACTTATTTTGGCTGTATTGACTGAAACCCTTCATGCGGTGTGATCATGTACCATTTCATTCTAACAGCAGGAGAGTGTGTGATGCCCTTTCGCATTTTTTTCAGTATTGCCTTTAAATGCAGTATTTTCCTTTCTCTGACAGAACTGCTGAATCCGATCCCACAATTCATTTGATCTTAATACGCTTCTGCTGGCCAGGCGTTGCAAAGTAAGTGGTCATTTTAAATATAATACATCGAAAACATACAGTAAATGTTTATCCTCACATCAGAAGATTACACATTAACGATACACACCCTGAATTACGAGCAATCCACCAATTATAGTTTTCACAAATCACTTTTATTCGGTTCGCAGGATGTTGAAATCCCAAGGAGCAGCTCTTAATATGCGCATATTTAAATGTAATGCACGCCCTCTGAATTATCGAGCACATCTATCTATTATAAAGGGGTCAAGTAAGCCTCGGCCACAGATATCCACTGGCTAATTAGAATTCCCGATGAGAAATTGTATCAATTGTTACGCATCATATGGCCATTATAAACACATTAAAGTGCAATTGCTTCAATTACAGTGATATTGGATAATCTCATACATTGCCATCAATTTAGCAGATGTGTTGCGAGGCTGAATATGAATAATAGAAAGGTTTTTTATCATTTTATATAGCAGGTTTTTTTTCTAAACAGTTATGTAAAACATTTAATGTGCAGAATATCATAAGGCACGTCCACTTTTCTTCTAACAAGACATATTTGAAGTCACTGATTATTTTCTGAGATTGTAATGTTAAAAATATAAAATGCAACAATTTGGTTTTAGCTCTCCTTTTTCACGGGTTAAAATAAAAACACCTAAAGTTTTTTCTATGCACACACAAGCCTCTTTTCTCTCAAATATTGTTCCAAAATGTGATTAAAACGGTGTTTGTAAGTGCTGAGCGCATTTTATTGTGGCCTTTTGCTGTGAAAAGCCCTAGGAACACTTGTGTAAAAGTCATGATGTTTATCAGGTAATCCCTCAACCTGACAGGTGTGGCATATCAAGATGATCAACAGCATGATATGATGTATTTGTATTGTCAGTCTGGCCCAGTTTATTATTCAGGTGAAGACCCAGGTACACAGATTTCCCCATCTCATTGTCCATTCTCTGGATGTTTACTATTACAAGAGGAGAATGTTATAACCTGTCAAAGTCTACCACCAGCTTTTTGGTTTCCCCTGCATTAATCTGGAGGCGTTTTCCGCTGACACTTATCCGCCAAGCCCTGAGTCATTTCTCCGCAGTCCCAGTCGTCCCAATCTGTGATGAGGCCGATGATTGCAGAGTCATCAGACAACTTTTGAAGTAGGCAGTTAGCTGAGTTGTGGTTAAAGTCTGCTGCGAAATCAGTGCAGAGGAAGGGAGCCAGGACTGTTCTCCGCTGGGGCCTTATGTCGTACATGTCACACTCACATTCCTGTATCCACACACACTGTGGTATTTTGAAGAAGAAGTCCAGGAGGTGAAGCATGGGCTGTATGGTAGTAAAGACACTGGAGAAATAACAACATTTTCTCACAGTGCTCTTAGCCTTTCCTAGGTGAGAGGGGGAATTATGTAGGAGACTGATGACAGGATGATAGGCGAGCTGTAGTGGGTCCATTGATGGACGTACCGGGGTGCAGAGATCAAGCCGCCAAGAGGAGTGCCAGGCTTTGTACCCAAATTGACATAGGACCGATGAAATCAAAATGACCCTGGTCCAAAATGACTTTCTCCTCTGAGCTTAAATTGGGAAAGAAGCCCCTGCAAAATGGTGGGTATATGTTTTAATTGTCTAAATCCCAACAAGAGGACTCGTCTCACTATCAGAATTTGATCCACTCAGTCGGATAACATTTGGTAAGTCCAATCGATTAAGATATGTGAAGAGCTATCCATCCATTCCATCCCTATCCCTAAGTAGGCAGGGGGCTAAACCCAGAAGTAAGCCAGCTTAGCCGATGGAAGTCTGTAGTGGTCATGCTCCATGGGTCCCACAATCCTGAAGCTATGTGGAAGATTCGGGCAATTTTAGACCTGGAAGTTAAACTATTTTTGGCTTCATGCGCCACTGAACAACTGTCATAGGAATGAAAAGGGCCAGCCTCTGTCACTGTATCCAGATTTTCCTTAATACATCTTTGGTGGAGAGTGACAAGGACAACCCTCTTCAGGGTCTTGTCGGGTGTTATGACGGCCCAAAGCTGCTGAGGTCCTTGATGAGCGAACCACACAGGATGGTTTAAACAGCTGTTTCACTCTCCCCAGCTTCAGACCCAGGTTGAAAATGTGGGTAACTATACAACATAGCCTTGATCTGATACCATCAAACCCACAACCTCTCACTTTCATCCTGCTGAGTTCAATTCTCCCCTGGTTTGTTGTGAGGGACAGATTGGGGCAGGGAGGCTGTACACTGGAGGTATGAGCTGAATGCTGTAGGAAGGGGTGTGGAGGTGGGGGAGGCAGTATACACGGGGTGCAGACCAAAGGGGATGCAGCAGAGATGACTGATCATATCTGTTGAAGAAAAAGTTCAGCTCATTCAATCACTTTTGGTTCCACACAGGCTGGAAGTTGGGTTCCCTGTAACCAGAGATGGTTTTAAGGCCCTTCCAGACTAAAACTAATCCGTCATCTTCCTCTTGACAGTATTTTTTCCCCTCCCCGATGATCTTCGACAGCTCATTCAGCACATTCTTCGCCTCCTCCTTAATTCCTGACCAACAAGCCCTCATTTCTGATTCAAGGAGAGCTTTATGTCAAGAGTAATACAGGGTTTGTTGATGGAAAAACAACTTACGGTCCTGGTGGGTAAGGCATTTTCCACACAGAAGTTTAGTCTATTTTACAGTGTGTGAGTCAATGTCCTCCCATTGAGAATCACACAATGCATCCCACACAGTTGTATTAAACAGTATTTCAAAGCCTCATCAGCTTCCTTGGGCCATCTTTCACTGAGAGATACTGCTGGCTTCCTGTGTAAAAGAGGTTTGTACACAGGGAGGTGGTGATCCAGGCTGTGATCAGATCTTCTTTAGGGGAGGGAGAGGCTATGAGTTATAGGTCTCCTTGGTGTTGGCATAAAATAAATCCAGTATTTATTTGTCTCCGGTGTAGCATGGGACATATTGAATGAATTAGGTGAGAATGGAGGATGGGGAGGTGTGATTAAAGTCACCCGACACGAGGAGGATGCCATGTGGGTGTATAGCCTGTGTGTAACTGTGAGGATGACATCATAAGCTGCATCAGCATTAGCAGATATGCAGACCCGGTTCACCCACATCATCCAGAAACTGTCCCACGCATCTACGTGGAGTTAGCACGGTTAGCTTAATCTACGTACACAGCATAACGCTACACTCCCGGGTATTCCCTCTGGTGTCGGGTTAGCGCTGCAAACTCGTCATGCATCTTAACGGAAGGGATCTGACACTTCCCTTGATGATCAAGGGGAGGGCATGTTTGTAACATCTCCTCCTAGTGCAGTACTTACCCTTGGCAAGTCTTCCCTGTCTCTTGCACCTCAGCTCTGCTCGGGAAACACTGGCACTCTCCCTCGGTAGAACCACCATGTGACGGAGCACTATCAGCTGATCCCTGGCATAGACAAAGGGGCCATGATTGCACACAGGACACCCAGATGTGGTTGTTAACAATACAAATAAGAAACTTGAGAGACCAGAGCAAAGTCAGTGAGTTTAGTGTCCATATTGTTAAATAAGTTAAAAAGTTATCACACAGAAAAAAGAAAGTACCCAAAAAAAGAAAGGAACTACACAACAAAAGCTCAACGACAAGCAGGAGTTGAGCTTCAGGCATCCACTTCTGTTGTGCAGGAACCACCTGGAACATCGACAATATGAATGCTGACTACAGTATCGCACTCTGTCACGCGCCTACAGTGCTGGTGCCTTTTCACTTCACAATCAGTGATTACATTTACACCACAAAGCAAACAGAAAAAACAACTGATTTCATAACTGTTTCTAGGACAAAGGGTTGGTGCCCAGTGAATCACATGGGGCAGCTTGTGAGATTAGCACCCAGATATGTTGGTGGCAATCAAAAAGACAGCTCAAAGGTCAGTGATTGTTAGATGTGTTAGATGGCTAAAAACACGACAAAGAAGAATGCTAATGTAAGAATGTGTGTGGTGGGTGTGTAACTTGCTAATTTCTTGTTGACATATTAGTCATAACATCTTTGTAAGCCAGGGTTGTGTGGTGGCTGTGTATCTGAAAAATGGTGGCCAAAATTGGATGAATATGACTTAAAGAAAACAACCACTACCTCTCACACCACCGCAAAAGATTTTATCCATTAGATCCGGATAATTCAGCTTCAAAAATGCCCTGTCATTTTACGCAATTTACCATGTTCTCATCTTAAACCTTTGATCTGTTTAGGTGAATCAACTCCACGACCGGACACCCCTTTCTGCTGGAAGGCTGCCAGCCACAGGTCACATGACCTGGAAGAAAAAACCTAGGAGACTTTTAGGATCCCTTTTCGGTCAGACATTCCTTCTTATTGTTATTGCTTGCACACACTATGAGCAACATGACTAATGGGTTGATCTATTGTGATTGAATACGTAACATGAAAATGTATCGATCCTCTACAGAAAGAGAAAGGCTTCACCGGGACAAACAACATTTCATAACGTATACTTCAATTCTTCTTATAAACTGTTGCAATCTCTTTTCTGTGTCTTTTATTTTTTCGTTGGGCTTTAGCATGGGCTGGTTATCAACCTGAAGGGAAGTCCAAAGGCTGATGAACTGACCTGTGTCTGTGTGAGACAACATTGCTCCTGTGTCCTATATGCCCTGAGAACAGCAAGCGCAAACCTGGTGAGTAACGACACTCATTTGGCATGTCAATGCTTAATTGATGGGCTTCACTCACATCCATTACGGGGAAGTTTATGCAAAAGGTGTCCTTGATTTGAAGTTTCAGACTGGATGATGGCAGTGATATGCATTAGAGCTTTTTTAATTAGCCTTGCCTTCCATCATACATTTTTTTTAGCTGGAAGTGAATAGTGTATGCTCAAATGTTTAGAAGATATGCTAAATGTTTGTAAAGGTGCACCAAATATCAAGTGACTGCCCACCATTTTGTTATATTCTCCTACTTCTTTATCTTCCTATTTATTGCCCATCAGTGTTCTGTACTGTTAGAAAAAGTTAAACGGCATCTACTTCATCTCTTTTATGTTTCACTAGTCTCTCTAACACAATCTTTTCACACAGATCTTTACCAAAGTCTCCCACAAGCTTTAGGGTTTTAGGGTTTTTTCCTTCTGGCAGTTTTCATTTGATCTGCCTGAATGTTTAGTGATGGGAACCAGCACCGCTGATCGTTGTGCTCATGCCCAGGACAAGATGATCTCCACAGGCCCCATAGCAGGTTATTTCTCAAAAGATAGGGAAGGGTGATTCTGGAGGTATATAGTCGATTGTTGAGTCTCATTTCAGGTCACCAAATACCGACCGTTGCGTTAGAATTTTGGGCTGAAAAGATGAATGTGTAGGCTAAACCTTGGCAGGCAAAAGAGAGAACATTCATCAGTTTGGGTACAACCAACTTGTGACAGTAAGCAGGAAGTAAGTAAGTCTACAGCAATACAGTCAATAGCCTCTTTCATGCCAGTATGCCATGCAGACATTCAGCAGGCGCAGAGTCAGACATGCAGCAGAAAGAGATCTCTCTCCTCATTGAGTGAGTAGCTCAGTGAGTGAGTAGCATTCATAAAATCCATTCAGTTCAGATTGCAAACTGACATCGGTCCTGCAGCTAACTTTCAAATACCAGAAAACATTTTAAAATCTTTTCACCATTCCACCATTGGAAATATCCCAGTATTTGAAGGCTGGATTAAAAAAACTGTGTATGAAATCAGTCACATACAAAATTAAAAACAGACTTCAGATTTATTATTTAAAATAATCTTGGTCCGTGTCCATCAGCACACTGGGCTGACCATTTTTTGAAATTCTAAATAAAGTCCACTAAACCAGGATGAATTCTTGAAGGCAAATTTTACTCTTTGTCAATGTAACAGTTTTTGCGATTTTACAAGCAGTCAAGGGTCTTCAAAGAAAGACACTAAAGATGCCAAACTTCAAAACTGACAAGAGAAACGCACCTACTTTAAGTTTTCAAAGAAACAAATTAATCCACATTGGTCGTGCTATCAAAAACTGATTAGTGGACTGAAAGCAAGTTGGCTCAACCTTCAGTTCCTTTATCCATTTTCAATTTAAACATTTTATTTAGCACTAAAGATCATCCGACATTGGTTGTATGCATTGACAACTATCATATACTTTTTTAAACTCTTCTTCAAAAAGAAATCTAAATCCCAACTTTCGGGTATAAAAACTGTCAACAAAAGATGGAAATTCAGTTTATTATATTTTGTTTCTCAAATCTGTCCTGAGTAAACCCTCTTCCAAAACAAATCAATTAAGGACTTCTGAAAAAGAAAATAAACCCAACATCTCGGTTGGTATCAGCCAGTTGATCATCTATGCAGGTTATTAGTAAGCTAACTGTGTCATCTCTAAAGTTTTTATTTGTTTCCCTTTGAACCTTTGCAAGGGGATGGGGATGGAGATTTTTCTCATCTGCTTTTGACGATCGAAAATGGAAAGTTTCAATCGATTTTAAATTCTGAATCACAATGTTGACACCTTTACTGAACCTGGAAATTGATTTTACTTGATCCATTTTATGTATTTATCAGCGATGACATTAAAACGACCTGTTTGACGTGACACGTTCACCGAATATATCCTCACTTTCTGAGGTGTGGATACAGCCTGAATGCACTCCGAATTGAGGGCTACCATGTATACATATAGTTAGGCAAAATTCAGAATTTGGTGGAGTCACCTGGTCAAGAACTCCTTGTCAGCTGTGTTGGCATATTCAGCCTTGATAAATCAACTTTTAAACAGACAGCCTGTGAAGTGTAGCAGTTTGTTTGTCATTTTGTCTGAGGCACTTATCCATGTGACTCAAATGTTAAGTCGACTGATCCTCAGCAAGGATCAAAAGCCATCAGTTATTGCCATCAGCAATAACAACAGACACCTGCTCAGCTAGCCTGTAAGGCAGCTTTGTACAAAGCTGAACTCTTATACTCAAACACTGCTTACTACATCATACTCATATTGACACCCAAATCCTATTACAAACTATCAAATCCAGAGTCTCCTAGTAAATCAGAGGCATCTCTTACTTTTTTCTAACTTTTATCAAGGAAGGACAGCTAAAGAGAAAATATCTGGAGAGGAATGAAGGTCTGTAAGAAGGATTTACTGTACAAATACCTTTACAGAGGAGATGGCTACTACAACCACTCTTGCATTGTTGGTCACTGAATACACCCACAAGAAAAATCAGAGAATCAGGGTCTTACTCATAAGCGATTCAGTGTTCCTCCCCATTATTTCCCACATTACAGTGGAGCCTATGTGTTGCTGTGACTGATACTGCCGAGCTTCAAAGTGCACAAGTTACCTTTTAAGTTTTTTCTGTATGGATATGCCAGTCTGTCTATTTGTATTCAAGTCCTTTGAGCATGTTTGTACATGCCTGTGCATACATGTGTGCATGATTGGCTATTCAGTTCTTGCATCAAAGCTTTATAGATTGATCCTCTGCAAGAAGATCTAAGCCTTTTGCTTGTACAGAGCACTGCTCTGGACTGATAGGACTAAGTCAGTAGATACTGGATTCCTTTTATTACCCTGTAGTGGAAGAATGCTATGCCTCTGACACCTTTGGGCATAATAGCAATAACAGCAAAAGCTGTAAGGACAGATTAACGAGACACATTGGAGATTTAATACTCTATCACAAAATGACTTTCTTTTCCATGGAAACTCTGCTGCAAATCAATATGCTCAGAATAGAAGTGCTTGAATGTCCAAATAAAAACCAACACATTTTTAATTGAGTTAATCAAGATGAAAATACATCACATTCCGATGTGAGTATGTTAATTTCAAAGCCGATACAGTAGATTACATCTTTAATTGTCTAGTGATGAAGCTCTTTTGTAGATTTTTTCAATAGCCAGTCAAATGAGGATAATACAAAGAGGCTCACTTCAGAAAACATCCCTGCACTGAGCACACAGACGGATCTCAGCTGAGTCTGAAATTATATCTAATTATTAATAGGATAGAACATATACCCCTATGTCTCTAACCCTTCATGAGTCCAAAACCTACAGAGATGATGAAATCTACTTAAACTAGACCCCTCTGAGATTTGAAAGCTGAGATCTGGACCCATGCAGAAAAGAGCAGAGCCAATGTTACGTTTTTTAAATTAAGGTTAATTCACAAGTTGTGATTAACACTCATTAACACTCAATAATCCAAATCTTACTTACTTACTTAAGTTATCAAATAAATGTAGAGTAGAAATATATCTAGGCTATATGGCAGAAATTCAGTGAAGTATCTCATAATGGTACTTTCCATCACTGGTGTTTCTAGGTTTAAACACCAAGATTTTCAAAACCATATCGACCAATCTAGATCTGCAACACAGAACGGAAACATGGATCTGAACCAATAAGCTCTCGGCTTTCCACTCCTCTGGTTTGAGTGGACCTGTGTAGACCTCTACAATTAAATGCACACATCAAACTCAAGCACAGATGAATTTGCTGAGTTATACATAAAAACTACATCAACCAGTCAGATTCATTCCAAGATGGTTCACTGGGCGAATACGCTCTGTCTAAGCAAATCCATGCTTTACTTTGGCACACTGTAACATGAACTGCCCGTTACAACTGCTGCGGTCATGAGAACTTCTACAAGAACCACTGTGGAAAACAAGGGCACAGGGAAAGTTTCTGTGGATCTGCATGGTGAAGCAGAAGTTTATGTGTACAGAGCATTGACTCTTATACCAGATTTATCCTTAATAAATCAGGAATGTACATCTATAGAGTACAAAGAACATACACTCCTTTAAAAAATGAGGGCAATTACAAAGTGTGTAACACAGACACAATCTCACAGAGATCTCATGAATCTACACTCTAGATATAGTCTTAAACAACTTTTCACATACTACAATTTAATACTGCAGCTCGATCCTCATTATGTTGCTGTTGCTTCATTCCTCTCCAGCAATTTGCCTAAACCGGCCAGGGAGGAGCACTAAATCCAGCACTGTAGAAATGCACTGACTTCAAATATTAATGAGCCGCTGGAAATTTGCTTTCATAACATGATCCTGGAGACTCATTATTTAACTCTCAAATCTTGTAGCAGGGTTTCCCAAGCGCCAAATGCCAGCTAAACAGCCATGTACTCGCTTCTGTCCGTTTGGCTACTCGTACAACTGAGCGTCTTTAAAAAAACTGGGAGTTTGTCAAAAGACAGTTTCCTTAACACGCGTATTAACTTTAAATTAACACAAAAGTGTAACCCCAGGGTTGGTCTTCAGTTTTGATGCTAAGAGGAAAAAGTGTCCACTGAGGCCTTTCATTCCGTAATGTTGTTGTTAAAGGCAGGGTTAGGGGTTAAACATGATGTATAGTTTTGTTTCTGCTTTCAAAATGAACAGTGACATTTAACTAAAGCTAAATGATCAATTATCCATTTTACTAAAGTTATTCACTTGGAGATATTTTAAACTGATAACTTTGCAACCTTTCCAAATGAGCATATGTTAAATATCCCAAAGCTTTGATTTACTATCTAGCATCTACTAAAAGGCCAATGTAACCTCTGATCAGACTAAAGTTCAGCCTACACCCTTTGATGTGTTTCAAATGACGGCTCTAGCCCCGAGTGAATGTGTCATAAAGAGAGGAAAAAGTCAAATTATGTGGGCTGCACAATTTTAGCAAGCAAATGTGATAACACTTTTTATTTCGCTTTGTATGAAAGGTCACAGATGTAATGGAGGACTGACATGCATCATGATGCCGCCTGTGTGGGCTTATGTGGAAAACAAATAGACGTGGATGTTTAGACAGACGTCATGCGCTGGCGTGTGTAATCCTTAATTCTCCACCAAAATATCTGACAAAGGGAGATGTCAGGAGGACAGTGATGCATGGCTTTGTCAAGACAAAAGTCACCAGTCAACATATTGTACATTTTGCATTGCACAGTACAATAACCATCTCAGAATTTATCACAGTTTCATAATGTTGAGACAGTAGTTACAATGACCTTTGAAAGAAAAAAAACAGAGGGGTTTTGTGAATGAACAAACACCCCAAATCCCCTATTCCCTTATTTCTTAAGAGAAAAAACTTTTTTTTATTTTATTTTATTGAGAAATAAAGACTAGACATTATAAATGTGACAACTGATATGTGCTGTTTAAAGCAGCAAAAAGATTGGGTTTCCTCAGGCTAGCGGAGTATCTGACTCAGACAGTAGGTGTAGAGTTAAGTCATTTTGCCCACTCATCAATCGATCTTTAATGACGCCATTTTCTCTGAAGAATATAACAATAAGAGTAAAAAATGCTAGAATGGGTCGCTAGCATACACGTTAAATACATGTGTGGGAAACACTGATCCAAAAATGATTCAACTCAAGTAGGAAAAGAAAGATCATTTATTATAAATGAATGAGATAAGCTGCCTACTGTGCAGGGCTTCACTAAAACCTCCGTCTGTTGCAGCAATTCCTTAACCCGACAACTCGGTGAGAAATTAACCTTCAACAGCAGCTGCCCAGGAGATATTCAATCTCAGAAGCATATACATATGGGTTCAGCTTCGCATAAGGAGTCAGCAGCAAGTCAAAGTTTTTAATATATTTTATACATGTTTTTCATGGCACAAGCAGTCCATGTATCCAAGGGCGGATACCTGGACCGAATGAAGAGAAACTACTGATGTAGTTTTATGTACTTCTCACAGACAACTTCCGCCTCTGAAGCAAGTAGAAAACATGTCCTTGTATTGCTTATGTCAAATATTCAGTCATTTTTTTTCCATAACACTGTCCTTCTGTAATGTCCTCCTGCCTTTACCATTTAAGATATCATCCATTATCCTGACAAATTCTATTTAAAGAAGTGCAGTTGTCACTCTGAGCAGAATAAACTTTTCTTATTTGTCGTCAAGCTGTTCCTCAATAGTCATTCGCTGCTCTTTTTGTTTTTTTGCCGTCTTAAACTGTGACTGTCAGAGCTCAGCTGTCACACTGAGACACACAATGACTGGATGTCCAGAACTAGACAAAAGCCTCGGACTGCTGCTGACACGTTGGTTTCAGTCAGATAAAACAGCAGACTCTCACACTGTGACCTGCTTTAATTAAACTAAAAGCTTTGCAGCTGGTTTCCCTTCATGTTTTTCCCTTTTCTTTTCACAGTTTTACAGCTGCATGAAACAGCCAGATCTGATTTAGTTTGATAGTATTTTTTAATAAAAGGAAACCATGCTTAATATAGCTATTCCACAATAACCGTATTACCAAAATTAAGCACTCAAGCTTGGCTTCATACACACCCAATATGTTGGACTAAATTGAGTATTTTAAGACAAACTGTCCTCTTATCAGTTGCCCGGAAATACTGCATCCAGAGAAAGCCTCACTTTTTGGCTTCCTTCTTTCCTTCAGTCTCTTTTTATATAAAGCATCACAGACCAGTCTTACTGGCAAACTTGATGTGACATGGCTCTGGAATTTGAAGCAAAAAATTTTCAAACATTTATTTGGAGATGACATCCCAGCTTTAAAACGGATATTGAAAAGGGCAGAGGCTGTCACTTACTTCTGAGTACTTTATCGCCCAAAGCAGCATGTATCATTCGAAAGGGAAAAAAAAAAATTAAAGCAGCATCAACCCGATGCAAGCAAACTCAAAGACATGTTTCCTGGTGATATAGCAGCCCATATAGGTATATAAATATTTATACTCTCATAAAATCTCACTCAATAATATTGAGTAAATAATGCTACAGAACGATATGCTTTAATTCAGCATTCCCTTAAACTAATGTGTAGATGGGGACTGCTCTATGTAAAAGTTGTTTGATATTCATCCTGCAGTGTCAGCTTTTTGCCTCAAAAAATAGAGCGCTTAATGATTTGAGTAAACTGACAAATAATCAGTGCATAGCAACTTCACACCCATCATTCACCCACACAGATGTTTTTTTACTTATGTTGCCACTCAAGTCTCTCTGGCCATGTACAAACTAGACTGGATTAACATATCCCTTGCTCTATGCTCTAATCTTAATTTGCTGCATCTGCTTGGATGGGCATCCTCATCGCAAAAACATCTATATAGGTCGACTATGAAAGCAGCTTATTAAGTAGGTGGCAGTAGTATTTCTGTGTATTTATTTTTATTGTTTTCATAGCAAAGAGATAGATACATAATAACAGTAGTTGGTGGTGCAACACAGAACAGTACAAGTTTCTTCACAGGGGTTTTGACATGCGACAAACAGAGCATAGGACAAAGAACAAAGATAATGGCACAACGACAGAGCAGCACAAGTTCAGTTTTGAGACATCAAATCAAGAAAAGGTTGCCAGATCTTAAAAAACAAATCCTCTTTAGCAGACATAATGTGGCAGTAGTATTTCTAATGGCTGCAAATGAGGAAAGAAGGGAAAGTAGTTTATATATGGAGGAGGTCAGGGATGGACAGCTGGGTTAAACAAGCACAGGACATTCATTCAGTAAACCGCAGCTCATGTCCAGTTTGAAACAAGAAATCAGCATCAGATTCTTTTAACTTATTAATGTCATGCAAAGTTACAGATGTAACGTAGTTCTTTCAACCAAAATCACAATGTTGTACTCAACCTATTCTAATCTGACATCACATACTTCCTGCATAGCTCAACCTAACTTGAACCTGACTAGAGGTTCAATCACCTTTTAAATAACATTTTTCATTGTTAAAGTTTCATTGTCTGCAGATAAGACAAGAACCACAACACAATTAGGACTGAACAATTAATAAAACACTAGAGATGTTAACAATTAACCACCAAGAATTTGTTTGACCAGTTATGCATGTCAGTCTAAATGGATAGATCTCGGTGTGCAACCTTTTACTATATATACACAAGCAATAAAGTCAGATGTAAGTTTTGTGATCAAGTTTAGAAGAGGTATCAGCACTATGCTCTAGCCACACTGAGAACAAGCACTGACTGTCTTGTCTGTCTGATGGCTCTTTTCCAAAGATCACGTTGCTGCTAGAGGAAGAATGAATGATGATAAAGTCCATCTAGCTAAAAAAGACGCTAGCTCTGACCACATACTGCTCTCATAAAAAAGCTACTAAGCACAACAAATGATATTGCAATAGCTGTATAAGTCACGAGTTTAGTGGAAATGTTAATTTTCACATTTTCATTTTCGCTAAAAATATTAAAGACGATAATGCAATATTTGCTGGGGTCTGTAGAAAACAAGCCTTTTCCCCAGGGGCATCTCTGTAGCACCATAATACAATCATCAATTATTTTCAATGGTATGTTGACGCTTTATACTTTTATCACAAATCTGCAGCGGCTGTTTTTTAGATATTGCACGTAGCCACATTGCAATTTTGATGGTATTTCAATTAATTTCTTAGCCCTTTTCCAAAGTCAATTATTTCAATTCTATCTTTGTTTGACTGAAGGAAATTGCAGCACATCCAATCACTGATTTGTTTAGTGCAAGTAGTCGGTGCTTGTATGCAACCATAGTCACCTGGTGATATCGTAAAATACAACTGTGCGTCGTCCGCATAACAATGATGGGGTATTTTGTTGGGGGTTTTTTTGTCTGTGCTAATGGGAGAATTTTGAAAATAATAGACCTGAGGGTCCAAACATCTTGATGATTATGTGGATAATATCGTGAATCACAATTATTTCCGACAGGATGATCATGACAAGATATTTTGTTTCATACGTAGTCCTCATGATGGTCTGTTCAAAACTTGAAAAGTCAGTGTCACTTGACTGGCTGGCTAATGTAAGAAGAAGACTTAAGCTAACACTCATAACATCCCAGAATCTTCGGTTTGAGGTTGGATGTCTTTAAAAATGACATCAGATGTCTTTTTTAATTCACCAAATGTCATTCAAGATACTGCTGTCTGGTGGTCCTCAGGTTTCACAACACAATTTGTCTTGCCATAATATGAGAAGCACAAATGTGAGGTGTCTCAGGCAGGTGGCGGGGTTCGATATTGTAATGAATTTGAATCAGCTAAAAATATACCCAATCAAAGTCAAATCCTTTCCTTTTTTTCAAAACCTCACTGTGTTTGTCCACTTTAGACTGGCAGTATTGCAATTCACTCTCATCTACCACAGCTGGCCTCAGCATTTCGCCCTATATGCAAGAAAAAAATTGAAGTGTGCAAATGTGAAGAAGCATTTGGTCACAACAGTGATCGACCTCTATTCTGACACCTAGACTGGAATACACTGATTTGCTAAGCTCTCAAAGTCACAAATCTGTTACCTCTCCTCCCTCTTTCTTTTTAGCAAAGAGCTTTTCCCAGTCAAAGTTAAAAACAATCAAAATCCATGTGGATGAAATGGAATTGCCATGTCAAAGAAAAGTACAGACAGGAGCAGTTTGCCACCAATTGGGCCAAGGGATTTTATTCACCGTATACACTTTCCCTTTGAGCCCACTTATATTGCTGTCAGATGTTAAAAGCCCTCAAAACCTTTTCATAGAGGAAACAAAAAAATTTGCAGATGGCATTTACCACATAAGAGACATGGTCACTGAAAACATTTGCAAAAGAGCTCTGTGTGACAGCCTCTCAAGAAAGGATACTCAACCAGTCCCTACATGTTTTGATACAGGATTTAATAGACACAAGTCTTGTAGAGGTGGAATGTGAGTGGAGAGTTCAGACAGTGCTGTGGGCACTTGAATTAAGTAGGATGTTGCTCTTGGGGAAAATGATTTCAGTTTGAGCTCAACACTTATGCAATGTGTTTGTCTTTGTTCTCTCTGCTGATAATGTCTATTATTTGTAAACTCAACATTTGATTTTTGCCGATTCATCTTTGAAAAGGGCACTAATGAAAAAAGAGGCTTCAGTTGCAAATTAAATTAGATCCACTGCCTGAGGGTAATTTGTAAACCACTGAACAAGACCTTAGCTGTTGAGTGAATTGTCCCACTTAATTGTAAAGCCATATCACATCAGATAAAAGAACTGTCGTTTAAAGACTTTAAAACTTTATATCTATATATATATATATATATATATATATATATATACACACACACACACGTATTGTATTGAATTGTTTTGTTCAGCTACGACTACTCAGCCACTCTTTAAAAAGCTAGAAAGCTTAAGTTAAACAAGAATGATCCTTTGTACAGGAGAAAATCATACATTTCCAATGGAGGCGACCTCTCTGTCCTTCTTTTTACTCAAGCCTTCACACTGGCTTTCAGAAGATTACCTTCTTTCTTTTTTTAAGTGAAAAAAAAATCGTGGCAATATCTCACAATGATTATAACGGCACTTAAGCTTTTCCTCCTTTCTTAGAAGGTCAAGGTTCATGTGGATAGTCTATTAACCCTTTTTGGAAAGATAATAGCTTGGACCTGAGAGGCTATTGAAGTAGGGGCCGTGAAACTTGCATTAAGGACTATAGGAGCATGAAGCTGTAACACATGAAGGTTGTTTCTGGGTGTAACATAATCTGATGCCAGTTCAAGCAAAGTATGAATAATAAAACACTGGGAAAATATGAATCATTGTCACTGATGCCAGAGTCAGGAAATGTGAGACAGTGATCGTATTTAGTGAAATCATAAGGGTCTGAATCAAAGTTAAACTCAAGTCCTGTTTGCACGGGATTAGTATCACCTGGGGATATTTCCAGAGGTCTTTTGTGATCTTAATCCTGTGCCAACCATATTTTGCTGTAGGCCTGTAGCGAGCAAGAGTAAACAGTTATGCCTTTAGTTTTGGAACTCTGAATTCTTGCCATTTCTTACAGATAACACTTTAAAGTTACGTAACCAAAGTTAAATTGGTAACACAGTTGTTTTAAACCAATCCACAATGTTTGTGGTTTGGTTTACTGTTGTGTTTTCACTGTTGAAAGTAGTTCAACAGTGGTTTCACTGTTGAAAGTAGTTTTTTTTCTAAACCGGACCATACTGTGACCGCTGCAATGGTCATGTTTTGGGAACATTGGTATGTTTTTTTATTAGTCACTGGCAATCAACCTATTATGCCGTTGTGGTATGAGAATTGGTTAGATATGGTTATGCCTTTTTAGTAAAACAACAATTCATATGTATTTTTTTCTCAATACTCTATTCACTGTTTGTTTCTTAGAGAGACTGCCAAGGGGCTATTATTCAAGCTCTGGTATTAGCAGTGCCAAAGAGAACACTGCAAAAATAAAATAAAAAAACCTTTGAGCAAGGGCACAAATGCGTGGAAAGAGAGGCCACTTTGTGTGTCTGCATATTAATTAATTACAAAACTGCTGCCAGTAGTTTATTGAAGAGGTTGTTATTAATTAATCATGCTTACACAACACCTATTGACTAAGTGAGCTCCACATGCGGGGTCAGGTTTTCTCCATTAGTCTGTTTTGACAGACTTTTGGCTGTAAAGTGTTTCAGGGAATATATAAAAACACAAAGTGACCTACTTTTCTTAGAAGAATCACTTCGGCCCAAACCATTTTTTGACCTTGTGAGTCTTATGCAACATTGCTTTGGGATATTCATTTTTCTTAAAAGACCAATGTACTGATTGTGAACACTACTGTAGACAGACTGTGCTTTTTGTACACTTTATTCTGTTTCTAAGGTTTATTTATTATGGTCCTGTCTTTGTTGACATCTTTGTTTAGGGATTTGTTCATCTTACACTTGAATAATTATTTCTGGATCTCCCAACATTATGTTGGTCTCCAGGTTTCAAGTTATATCGTGAGCTTTCTAGGAGTCATTTAAATTAATGTTCGGGGCCATTCCTAGCAGCAGCCTTTTTTCAGCAGCATGGTAGCTGATCCATATGACTACTTCCTATTCAACATATTTCATTAATATGACATTGGCTGGTGATAGATCTGGTGGCTTCTTCCCTCCACTGGATTATGCAGTAATTCTCACCACCATTCATGAGAATATGGTATGGAGTTCTTTTTAACTTTTTTACATCAATAACACAAGGGTACTATTCATATTCGTCAAAAAAATGCTTTATTTGTATTTGTTTTTTAGGTAATTTATGATTTTACAACTTTTACCTTAGACTCCTCTCGTTATGCAAGCTGATTCACAATTAACTCGCTGTTCTCATAACAACACTGCATTAAATACAACCTACTGATGCTTTGGGTTTCCGAACTCGTCATACTGACACTGTCAGATGGCCAACGACCATTAGTTTGTGATGAGTTGGGAAACAGATCTTTAAATATACATTTTTAGAAATCTGCAAAATTGTCTTAAATGCATACCATGCAGAACTTGTACACTGCTCTTTGTAAACCACCAGGTGCAGTAAGTTAGTCTGAAGGAAGATGATTAATTATTGAGTCTCATTCCTCGACTGTCACATACCGACATCTATTTGTCAAGTATCCTTCTCCAGAATCGCTGACACCCAGAAACACAGCAAAATGATGACAAAATACAGGCAGATGGTACACCGCCACACATTTCTAATGTGTCTTACTCATGACTCCAGTGATGATTAAGAGGAACTGCTTTTGTTTCATACGTTGTTTGTAAGAAAATACTGCATAATATAACTCCTGAATTGACCACAACCAGCATTTGGAGCAGCCCTCTTAAAAAATGTAGCCATTAAAATATAAATGGGTGATTTTTACTGGACCACACCTGGCCTGGTTACTATGGAGACCATTAAACTATAATGAAATGAAATTACAATTGATTTTGCTTCAGCCAATCTTAACTTATAATAGAATAATATACATTTATCATTACTGCATGGAATGACAAATGGAGTTATTTATCTCCAGCAACAGCAATGATAAGGTAAATTTGGAAATGTGTTTGGGTGGGGGATGCTGGTGAATAAACAACACATTTTATAAAGAGAACTTGTTATGTTTGTTTAACGGAATGAACACAGAGTTGCAATGTCCAATTTTAGCTGCACCTGCAGTAAACTGTGGAAGCTCAGAGTATTGAGGTCATGCATTATATGTTGGTAAAATTGTTATTTCATGGTTGCACTTTGGAAATACCTTTTTTGGACAGAATCAATGATGAATCATACACACACACACACACACACACACACACACACACACACACACACACACACAACCACACACCAAACAAACAACACACTACTTTGCATGCAGAGTCAGGATTCGGACGGTAACAACACAAGACTGTATCTATGTCTTACAGACATCGACAGGAGCGGGTGCTATCAGGATGGCGGGAAATTAATAAAACAAACATAAAAGCGATGAGATAAGATCAAGGCTTTTTGCGAGTGTTGTTATTGACCTGGAACGTAATTGCAAATGTGTTATCGGCCAATCAAAAAAAAACCTGCTGAAGAATGTCAGGGAGTCCTGAATCAGAAACTGAATCACTTAATTTCCGAGTTGATTGGTACTCATTTCTGTTGGCATGAAGCAACACAGTCGCATAGGATCCACAGCTGCATGGTCATGTGTATGTAGCAAGGTTTGAAAAATGACCAGATTGAGGAAGCATGACTGTTGTTTTCACTGGGTCTATCAATAAAATGTTGATGCTGGGTTTGATGTGTGGAAATAAAGTCAAAGCAGGGATTAAGTGCACATGGTTTTGGGCGATGTTAAGGCAATGGTAATGGTGACGTTTACGCGTCATACACACGCCGTCATTAGCAACAAGACAACAGTAGCATCGAGCTACCATGTTTGACGGCTTCGCTGACGTGTCACTCAGAATATCCAGGCACCCATTTCAATTGTTTGCCACATCCAACCCCCCCCCCACTGGACCCTTAGGGGCATCCTTATCTGGGGCATCCATGACGCCTTGTGCCCATGTTGAGACGAACACTGACCCACGCACAGGTTAAAGCATGACGAAACGGCTAGACCGTCGGCAGCGCTTGTCCAAACTGGGGAATATATTCGGGTTACACGACAAAGGTGACGTCAAGAGTTGTGATGCATCGCTCACATGACTCCATGTCTTGGCCAATGACTTGCCAGTATTTCATCTTGTCCTGGTGTTAGGGGGACATAATATTTCAATTCCATTTTGGTAATCTTTTGTCAGCTGCTGAAGTGGTGGTCAACTGTTAGGAGCTGCATAAAGGTAAATACTTTATGAATAATTATGAATGATGTCACAGCCAAATGTTGTGATTCTCATAGTACATATGATATTTTAGGGCCATTCTACATGTCGCCTATTTGTGTTTGGATGCAGTGTGACATCTCGTAGGGAAAAATAATCAGAGCATAAAAACAAATTCAAAATGTTCCCTTGAATCGCCTGCCTGGAAGGGATGTTTTGTCATGTTAGTGTCTGACATGTCTAATTAAAACTACTGACTCATTATTTGATAGATTAAAAAGAGAGACCACCTTAGTCTAAGTTATTAAAGGTAATGGGATGCTATTATTTAATCCATTCAGTCAAGGGGAAAGTATTTAATTACCTGCTTAAAGTGGTTGTATTATGCAGGCAGTTATGTGTGCTCAGTTTTTAAGTGCGGGTGTGCTGCAGAGAGGCAGATTTACTGACTGATAGTCTTATATTGTGTGGAACATTTCAGTGAATGATGCAACTGAAAAATGAAGCATTTCTAAGAAACGGGGAAAACATTTCAGTGTCTCCTGTGTCTGTATAATTATCTTGTGAATCATTCGATGGCTTCCTGTCCTTCAAACAAGCATCGTCTTTGCATTTTTTGGTCACACTGAAGAAAAGAGGAAACTCCCAGCTAGCGTGGCTTATTAGCGCACACGCATCGATAAACTACATTAGCCCACTGAGCTAATGCTAGGTGGCAGTGGAACAATGCAAGAGGGCCGTCAGCTTTTGATTGTAATTTGGGCTGAGATCTCAACCAGGCCAGTTGATTGGAGATGACAGGTTTACAGCCCGCTTTTGGGGCAAATAGGTCTGGCAGGAGGGCCGCTCGCAGACTGACGGGCTGCAAACAAAAGGCTGCTCAGCATGTGTATCTGCAGATATGTTCAATGCTCCTTTTTCCACCCGCCTACATCTCATTTTCCTAAAAAATGTGTGGCTGTTTGGAGCCGAGAGAACATTTCTGAATTGTAAGAGCGCTCCGCTACACAGGGAAGTGCTAATAGACCACAGGAGCTGGTAGGTGATGTTCTAATCCAAACAAAAGGTTGACACTTCTTGTTAAATGGTTATCATCTCAAAAGATGTTCCTGGCAAGTAAAGGCACTTAATTGGTCCTCTGATAATTTTAGAAACATAAATATCTCTGGTGATTTGAACTACATGAAGCAGAATCGTTTTTTGCTTCTTCTTTTTTTTATCAAAAATGCTCTGCAAAGTAGATTTTCAAGTGTTAGTTACACACTAGGCGCAAACAGGAAGTGTCAGCAAGTGAAAAAGTGGTGGAGAAAGTGGTGGAGAGACTAATGTGATCAAAACCACATAGATAAGACGGAAGATTTCATCCAGGTGCCCGCTTCTGTATCGGTATATTAGTGACTGAGAATTGTAATGCTCCCTTAATGTACCGTCACATGCAGCTCTTACATAGGGTAGTTTTTGACAGCTGGGTTTCCATAGACAAAAAATTAAGGAACAGAAACAGATTTAGCTGCATAGAGCCAATACAACCTATTGTGTGCTCGATGGTGCATATTTTATGCCGTAGTGGTGTGTTTTGCAGACTGCCAATAAAATGTTCACAGTAGAGTGACATTTCATACAGTGTGGAATATTTTTGCTGCAATAATTAATAGAGTAGCAGTCAACTATAAAATTCATTGCCAACTCTTTTTGCTGTTTGATCAGTTTGAGTGACTTAAATGTAGGGATGCACGATAACCTTTTTTTAAAGCCGATACCGATAACCGATAACTTCCAGCTCCTAAAAGCCGATACCGATAACCGATAACACATATACATATGATCATGACATTAATACTATAAACAAACCCAAAAACACTTGACTCTTTAAATAGAGATATTTATTTTTTCCAATGAAAAACTATTGGCAAGCC